>JAOYSI010000002.1:1428261-1463972 GCA_025775065.1 Hiodon alosoides | reverse complement strand
CCCCCACCCCCCCCCCTCCCCACACCCCCCCCCCACCCCACCGCGCGGCGGCGGCGTCGGTGTGTGTGTGTGTGTGTGTGTGTATTATATATAAAATTCCTTAATTTAGTGCATGTGTAAACACAGTTAAAAATTGATTGAGCCACACTATAATTAAATGTTGAATCCAAAAGTAGAAACCTAACTGAAAAACTGGCAGCGACAACAATGTTACTACAAATATATTCCTGCAGCAGTTTCAAAACAAACAGTTTCTTTCAGGACAAGGCTAAAAAGGACCAGAAAAAAGGAAGCAGTTTATTGTGATGTGCGGTACTCACGCCGAGCGCCCCTCCACGTCCAGCTTGGTGGGGACGATGCCCTTTTTGCTGAGGACCGCGGCCACCTTGTCCACTTCCCCCCGCTCCACGGCCTTCATCAGCCGCTCGTCATACTTGTTCCAGTCCGTGTTCTGGGAAAGCGGACACACAAACCGCCCAGGTGAGCGTAGGACTCTTATCTGACCTGACGATGCTTTGACAGATGTTATCGCTTACTGATGGGGGTGAGCCATTTCTACCCTTTAATTTATACCAAGAGTTTACTTTCATAGGCAATGTGGATTTCATCAGGTTGAATTTATAGCAGGACACATATCAAACGTTCAGAGCAAACAAATAACACTGATAAGGACCTCTTTGAACGCAACATCAAGCTAAGCTCACAGTCAGGAGATGAGATTGTACATTTATACAGATCTAGTTTGAATGCCTGTAAATTTCTCCTTTACAGAAGCCTTCACCTGGAGTCGATTCTACTATAAATTATAGCATTAATTCACTAACCTACAATTAACATTCCTGATAACAGTGCAAAACAAAACTGTACAGGTCCTTAAGATGGTGATCATGTATAACGAAAACAATATTTAAATATTTCATTGAAAAAAAACTTTTGCTGTGAATCGTACTACAGATAAAGCAAAAGCGCACAACTTACAAACAGAATAGAAAACGATCCAACTCTGTAACAAGTGAAAACACGCATCTGAACCTTCCAGGAAAACTATCGCAAACAAAATCAGCACGACAACATCCTCCAGGGAACATTCTTTGCTCTATTCTTGGAGTTTAGGGAAAAACCACATGTCAAACTCACTGCCGTTTGATAAGTAGCCATGTGGTTGTTCGTTCCCCCCCGGACACCTTTCAGCCATCTAGCAATTACTGGAATACCTACAAAGTACATGGAGGTGCATTTAAGCCAGCGGCTCATCTTGGCGATAGGTCTGGTCCTGTGGTGGGCTGCTGCTCTGCTGTAAGTCCCCCTTTCCTTGTGCAGCACTCAGCCAGCGAGTGAGATTGAGCGAGCGACAGTTCGAGCAGCAACGTAGCGCGGGTCCACTTCACAAGCGTCCCTCAGTGGCGCACGCCACCCCTGCCATCCTGCTCTACCGACGGGCACGGGAGTGTTTGCTGGGAGCGCCGTGGCCGGCAGCCTCTCCCCACCACTGCATGGCTGCGCTGGGGCAGCCCCCGGCCAACTCCCACGGCTCCTCCTCTAGGCTGAGTCTGTCTTCGCCAGGCCGGCCCGCCCCCCGTGTGTCCCAGTCGCTCACTCTATAGCTGCAGCACGTCTGTTCCTCTCCGCTCGCTGGAGTCTTGCCCCGCCAAATGGCAAGGGGCGCTAACCCCAGGCAGTAAATATGCATGCTCACCCAGGTTTAAAATATCCCAGTAAACACTGCGCAGACAGCCTTTCAGACAACTTACCTCTTTATTTTTTGACCCTCCAAGCTTTCTGATGACTGATAGGACAGGTCTAATAATACATTTCGAGCATGCCCTGAACATGAGTAATTGCATATCAGTGGCAATCCGCAGCAAAACAAGGCTGGCCAAGGAGGAACCTTGCGAGCATCGGAATGCACCCGCCATTTAGAAACATTCACCTACCGGGATTACAGTGTCAAATTTAAGCGCCCCTGGCCAGTCCCAGAGGGGACCCTTCCAGGCCAAGTTAAACTGCCTGCTAAACTGAGTGTGTGGCACAGACCTGATGATCCCGGCACGTACAGTAGCAGGATTAGGTGTCGGCTTTTACAATCAGCTGTCTGGGACCGCCAGCCATCGCTCCTGCACATAGGTGTTATTTCCAAAGCAAGACGTCATTCTTTTTATTTGGGGGTTAAAACATAAACGGGAGAGGGGGTGCATGGGTGGGAGAGAGGAGGGGCGAGGGGGACACGTTTAATTTACACACCCTGCGTCAGCGAGGTCTCGACTTACGGCCGCTGCCAGACTGGCGTTAACTGAGTGGCAGCGAAACTGTGCAAACATGTGAAAAGACCTGCCACATGACACGCCGTATGAAGGGTAGGGTGTCCCCTTACTAAATCGCTCTGCCCCATAGAAACAAAGAGTTTAAAAAGAAAAGCTCCACCAATGGCACAATGCATACGTCGATATAAATACCAATACTCTAGTCTTAAGGAGTGTATTTGGTGGGGTGGGGATTCAATGCCAACGAGGGGTTGAATTAGGCATTTGTTTGCGTAAACGGGCTTTGGGACATTCACGGTCATTAGACATGTAGGGTTTTCAAAGCTTAGTTTGAACCAGAAATGGGACACGGCACAGTGCGTCGGCATCTCCTGACCAGTGACAGAACGGCAGTGAAACCCTGCGATGGGAAGCCATCTGCACCACTGGTCACTGACAGCATCCGTACGATGCCGTTCGTTCCCAAGACGACCAGAGGTGGCAGGCATCTTCCCTGGCAACTGCCGGCCAGCAAGATCCGCATTTCTCGCAGCTTAACTCATCGGTGGCAAACTCACTATCCTGCATGTGAGGAGCCATAACCTGGACACTGGTCAGGGACGCTCAGCGTGGTTTTCAGTCAGAGCATGGAACACGGCCCACCCAAGGGGCGTCATGGTGACAGACATGAATTCCACCTGCCATCAGTAAAAGTGAAATAAGGGCCCTGCGCACCTTTCAGCTAGCCTTCCTCTGGGCTCTGCTTTAGAATAAAACATGAACTGCCACCTTTCATCACTTTAGTCATACCAAATATGGACTCACGATGCTAATCTGCCATTTTCAATGCTGTTTAAATGTCTTGCAGAATGCTTCATTTAGCTGACAGAGCAGGAGAACCTTCATTTTCCTTGAGAGTTCAGTAGACATAGCTGAAGGTCTGCCTACAATGTGAGAGGTGCCGTATTCCCAACAAAGGAATCAGATTCACTATTTAGCCGTTTAATTTTTTTTTTTTTACTTTAAAAGAAATTAAAATTTAATAAAATAAGTCTTCCATGCCTAAAAGCATCCCAGTCCCTTTCAGCACACAAACACAGAGTTAATTTAAACACCCTGAGGTCAGGCTGCTAAAATGGCCACGGCAGGTCACGTTTTAATTGCATAACCCACAGTGCCAAGTAGCATTAGCGACTCCAACAGTAATTCTGTGCCTCTGATGTTATGCACTGAAGACCCGAAAGGGCATAATTGTGATTTGGGCCCGACGTTGTACCGCGCTGACCATTTACATGCATGCAGGAACAGACTGGAGCAAAACTGTCCGTCTGTATGGCGGAGGCAGATTGATGCCAGAGCGAGAAGCCAGTGAGGGCTAAAGAAAGGCAACCCATGATAGATAGGCGTCTCCACTGCAACCGATGGCCTCACCCACTGGGGAGTGACAGACAGCGCAGGGCCGTGCTAAAACCCTAGCAACAGGGAGACTCAACTAGGAGCGAGGCGTGGGAATATCTCTCAACTGCCATTATATCTTATGTGTGGCACTGACGACACCTGCATTCATATTATATAACACCTATTGGGTTCGACCATTTACTGGAAACTTCATGTACGGGTTAATCATTTATTAAAATAGTATATTATTAGATCATTATAAAAAATTATGACACGCCAATACCACTTCTTCAAATATGACATTGATACGGCTCAATATCATTAAGGTTTTAGGATTCTTAACTTATAAACTTTACTTTAAAAATAAGGGATATACCATAGAACAAAACGGGTTCAAAACAAGCTTTTCAGTTTATGGATCCCTTCCAGAACATTCCCATTCTGCACAAACGGGGACCACCGTAGGACCGCCTAGAAACTTTAGGATAACCAGCTACTGCAGATTAGCACTCTCTATAGCTACACACACTCAGTAAGTCCATTGAAAGTGTCAAAAGTAGGACAATGGCAATACACCCATCCCTTCAGAAATGCTCTTTTAACATCAAAACTTCACTTAGATTAGTAGCCGTTTTGCTCCTATACCGGGGGAAGAAAAAATCTAAAGAAAATATAATACAGCAATTTTTATTTCATTGAGCTGACCAAGAGACGCGGTTTCACAATGGCCACCCGTGAGCAGACAAGCACAGCTGCTGGAAAGGACAAGACAGGACGGTGGCCGCCCCATGCCTGTGACCCTCGGACACTGCCACGCTGTCCCTGCGACCCCACCCCCACCCCCCCCCAATACTTCCGACAGCCAAGGGAGGGCATGGGATCGGATTTCCGCTGCCGGACGCTGACCCCAGATTCCACAGCGAGCGACGGTGGGAGCTCGGTTACAGCCAGGGGACACGAGTGCTGGCGCCACTCTCCACATCAGCCCCACACCGCTGCCGTGACCCACTGACAGCGGCGGTGATTTACACGCAAACCGCCGTTCACCGAGGCAATCCGCCACCCAGAGTTAAAACCAGCACAGCACCATTTCACACCACCCCGAGAGAAATCAGACAGCAGTTCACATCACATATCACACAAAAGCAGGACACTGATATCGATATGTTTTATTTGCTTAGTAAACACTTATCCAAAGCACTTCACATAGCTGACAGTTTTTACCCTTTACCCATTTCTCAAAGCCGGCTATATTTACTGAAGCATTTCAGGTTAAGTAGCTTTCTCTAGCAAACAACAGCACAGCTCCACCTGGGATAGACAGCCAGCGGGAAGTCATGGTATGCTGTGAATGACGGCACTCAAGTACGTCACTTGGAAAATGGCTAAAATGGTAAGGGTCCGCTAAACATTTTCAGAACTTAACACACATAAACGCACACCTTTTTAGGGCTGCAGCGTATAACTTGGCATGGGATCGAACGCTAATGAAGCTAAGCCAACTAATAATAAAGCTAAGAAACCAATTTACACACACAGCTAAATGCTGCCACCCGGCCCAAGTTCAGGACACCATCACGCTGCGAGACGAAAACGCTATAACCTTTTAAAGGACTTCCTGTTCAAATTCCTTGGATGTTTGTGAAGGCAAGACTGTGACCCCCCCACTTGTTATCCTTTCTCCACGGCGGTTTCTTGGGCTCAAATAGCGCAGAATGAAGACAACCTCAGGAAGGTTTTAATTTCATTGGCTTAGAACAACACCTCCCGAGGCTAAAACCAACAGGGCGGGCGCAGCAGGCCAGCCGTGTCAGACTGTACTCCAGTCAGCCTGACTGCACGCTGAACGTTCACACAGGCCCTGGTGCTGTTGCAGCCTCTCACATGATGATAACCAATGGTTTTCATTTTGTATCACTCTTAAGCCTTTAAATACAGTACTTGTAGTGGCAAGTGCTGCACTTTACTAGGAATATACTTTTAAAAACGGCCCCCACTTGAAGAATTTGACTCTGGGCCTAACTCTTGCGGTTTCAGGCTGAGAACATGCATTCTCTGTTTGTAAAGAGAGGGGAAGTGTGGGGCTTAGTCGGTTCTGGTGCAGTCAGCAGATCCGTGTCAGAGTTCCCATGGTGAGAGGGAGGGGATGCAGAGCCCATAGATAATCTCTTGTCTCCACCACTCTGCAGAAAAGCCTAGGGCGAGGTAATGACTCCCCCATGACCACCGCGGTGCAGGAGGAGTACACATCTTCGCTCTTTCCTGAAAACAAGTCCAACCCCGGACAATTAACCGACGGTACTGGACCCTGGTACTCAGCCTCAATTTTTTTATCCTAAATGTGCATTAACTCTGATACAATTAGCGCTATGATCCAGAGATCAATTTGTCCCGTGTGAATATGGTCAATTGGGTCGTTTCTACAAACATATCCATAAATCAGAGCTGTACTTTCATCCCTTTATAAATCGGTCCTGTAAATCTTACATATAATTGCCATACTAAATGGTACATATACTAACTATCAATGATATCAAACTATATCTAGAACTGGTTCAAAAGACTTTCAGTTACTTTAGAAAGCATCTACGTGCTGCAAACAAATAGCATGCTAAAGCCATTTTAGCCGAAATACTACTGAAACAAACATACATAGATGGATTGCTACTGGGCTTATTTGAAAGAGTTATAAATGACAGCCTAATATCAATGGACTATGGCTACAGAAGAGAACATCGCAGTTAAAATAAGATTAGTAATTGCAGGGACGGAAATGAATTCCCTTTTAGACACATCTGTGGTTTTAAACTGTTTTGTTTTGTTTGGTCCCCCCCAAATGTGATTTAAAAAAAGAAACAAACCCATTAAAGACACTGTGGAACCCATTAAAGAATCTCAGGAACAGCATTTACATACTGACAGCTTGACAGTCATCCTATTTAACACTATACAGCATTTCCCAGCTCAAAACAAAGAGAGGCTGGCAGAGCGCCAGACGCCGGGTGGGCCAAAGTCAGTGGGGCCGGAGCAGGCGAGGGCTGAGAGCCTGCACAGACAGATACCGGAGCTTCTTCCACATTTAAAGGCCTCCTTTTCACAACCACTGGTGGGAAGAACCAGGACGCTCAGAGAACAAGGCGTCGCTGTGCTTGGGAGCTCATCCGATCAGGTCAGAACCAGCTGGAAGTGGCTGCTAGGGGTGCATGTGGGAAGGTTGCGGGGGAGAACTGATCCGATAGGTCAGAACCAGCTGGAAGTGGCTGCTGGATGGATACATGTGGGATGGTTGCTCTTGGGACAGAACTGGCTTCAGATCAGACCCTAGCCCTCGGGACAGAAGTGGCTTCAGATCAGACCCTAGCCCTCGGGACAGAAGTGGCTTCAGATCAGACCCTAGCCCTCGGGACAGAAGTGGCTTCAGATCAGACCCTAGCTCTCGGGACAGTACTTTCTTCAGATCAGACCCTAGCTCTCGGGACAGTACTTTCTTCAGATCAGATTTTAGCTCTCGGGACAAAACTGGCTTCAGATCAGACCTTAGCTCTCGGGACAGAAGTGGCTTCTGATCAGACCTTAATTTTGTATGTGCTGGATGAACACCGCTGCAATGTGAAGAACAATCCAACAAATGCTCCATTCCCTTTCAGACTCATTTTTACCCTGCATCGCCACGAGGCTGTAAGCACACAGCTGATTTAAGCAGGCCCCGTAAAAACAAACCTTCTGTAGAGTCAAGCAAGCTTGTCCGGCAGCCTCGTTCATCACAACACTGGGTTTAAATCCAACTGAAAGGAGCGGTGCCGTTCTCCCTGCCCCCACAAACAACCTTGAAATCAGAGCCCTTTCTCTTCCACAAAGCACTGACGGTTCCCCTGCCCGCACTTGCGTAAAACGAGCCGGTTTCAAGGGCGAGGCACTTTCTGGGGCACTGTCTGATACACCATGCGGACTTCCGGAAAATGAATAAGTAATGAAGAGGAGCCCATCAGGGATGGACAGGGTGGACTGTGCTCCCGGGGCAATGGGGAGGGAGGACTAAAAGGAAGGGTTTGGAATGCATGTCACCCGACTCTTTCTCAACAATTAACCTAACTGCCAGTGACAAAGAGTCCGATTATTCCCGCAAACACAATTGAGTTACCTATAAAAGATCCACAGTCACGATTGAGAGGCAGAGATTTACATTTTTATTTTTCTGCCTACTATAGTGTTTGCTACTGTATCACAAAATCATTTCACATTATCAGATACATGAATATCATCTGTAAAGTATAAACTATATCAATGTTTAAAAAAAAATAAAGGCAAAAAAAATTTCATTTCTGATCTCACTTTTGGGTATATCAAACTTTTGCAAGAGGAAAATCCAATGTTTAGTTCACACTATAAAATAGCCACATCCTGCACAGATAGCAGGTGCACCTGTGTGTTGATAAAGTGTTGACGGTCATGACCCTCCCACTTTTATAATGGCACGAAGAGTACTTAACATAAATAAGAGTTAGCCACGTCACCAACAGCAAATAAATATATCCACTCCATTTGTTTTGTAACAGTCATGTAACAATCTTCCTTTAAAAGTCATGCGATTTTCATTTTGAATGGTCAAACAGTCGGGTTTATTTGAATTAGTAATCTTCTGTCGTCTCACTTGATATGATCAAATGATGTCCTTATTAGAAATTAATGATATATTTTAAAAAGGAATACCAACAAATTACCTTTATATTTGCACATGAAGGTAAATAAATCCCATCTACTTTGCAATATGGTAAATTACAGAAAAATGACAGCCTTATGAAAAATGTGCTAGCTTTTGGCAACTTCAGAAGACACATAATCTAATAATCCATAATCAAACTGACCAGTCAGAAAGTGGTTGTGCCACGCGTCCGTCTCAAGAACACGTGCAGGAGAGGTCCGGGCACGCCCACCAGCACCGGCTGAGGCAATTATCAACATAATTTATCAGCCTGTGAACCTTCCATCCATTAGGTGGAATGCCGACAGCGCCTTCGTGATTTAAGTTTATCTGCGGGTTTCTGTTGTTTTGTTATTTTAGTTTGTTTTGTTTGGGGTGAACCTGTGAGGGGGATCCCTGAAGAGCGTTTTTGTTTGTTTATAAGAAACAAAATGAAGGACCGGCAAGAAAGCCGGAGAACCCGGAAGTGTTGTTTTACGATTATTTCTGAGCCCAGCACGTCGGCGTGCTACAGTGCTTAAGGCATAAAACTGGAAACCAGCACTGCCATTGTAGTACTAGAAATAATAATAATAATAATAATAATAATAATAATAATAACGTGAGCGATGGAAGTCATGCTGACCCCAGTGGTTACTTATGCTGAGGTAACCCATCTTTTCCGGCGGTCTGGTTCCCAGAGTGTTGAGGCCCACGATCGGAGCACTCATCCACACTGGGTCTCTGTGACCCTGGAGCGTTTACTCATGCTAAGGCTCAATCCTGGCGTTCTGGTTCCCAGGGTGTTGGGGCCCACTCTCTGAGAGCTTTCTACACAACAACACAGCTCCCAGAGTCCAGCCAGGCCCCAGTATCCCAGAATCCATCAATGTAGCTACAACGCCCCATTCTCTGTTAAATTTCTCTACAGAGAAACTGCCTATACCATGACAGCGTTTTTCAAAAGCCCCACACCCCCAATTTCACTTCCTTTAACCAATGGAGGGGAGCTTTGGCAAAGTGCTCTGATTCAAACAAGGACACTCTCAGACAAACAAGGCTTTGTTATAGAGACAACCTGAATCCCTTGAACCTTAGTAATCACATCTGAACATCAGTCTGCTGCAGGCAAGCCAAGAAATCGCAGCCATCACAATTCATTATTTCTAAATGTCATTATGTTACCACACAAGTAAACAACAGGTTATATCCCTTTTCTAGGACAACCCCAAGCAGAAGTATTGTAGTCTCTCCTAATATCCGTTCAAGGTTTACAACACTGCAAATAGAGGGGGAAAAAAAAAATTTAAACGGGGAAAAAAAAACCAACAGGAGGCCGTTCTTCTTAAGGAACTTTCACCGCTAACACTTTATTCATCTATTTCTTATCAGCACAGTAATACATTTGTATTCCTGGTGACATGGTTTATCATCTGTAGCAATTGGAAAATCTGACTAACCGATCTGATCAAAGTTTTTCAATGGAAGTGTTACTACAGTTTTTTGGATTGTTTTTGAAACAGCTGCACTCAGATTCCCGTGCAAGGAGGGGCACAAAGAAAAACACACACCTCACTGCAACCACCTCCCTCTTATGACTCAGCCAAAGAAAGGAGCACCCTTAACGTGCAAGCTGTGACAACTTCTGTCTTGTCAGGGAGCAGAGAGTCTCGCCATGGAATACCATAGAGGGAAACATTCCAACACCAGGATTATTGACCACTTTCGAAAAATACAATATAAAAGTGACATGCCAAAGCTGCTTGATTCCTTGAAGACTTACACAATTCAGTTATCAACAACTATAAATATAATTTCACATTTTACATTTTAGCCTTTACATTTAGCAGATGCTCTTATACAGAGCGAAGTACAGAAGTGCTGTAGTGTAGGGGTTAAACTGCAAAAAGAAACTGAACTTTCTTGCCCCTGATGACAATTACTGAGAGCAGGTATAAAGACTAAGCGAAAAAGGCAGTGAAAGGGTATCATCATCATCATAATATTATTATTATTAAGTATTGACCTGAAAGTGACCCAGTCTGTAAAGAAGGTCTCTTAACTGAACACTACGAGTTGGATTTCACAGGTCCAGCTCACATCACATAAAAAACAGAGGACGGATATAAGGTGTGGCAACTAATCGTACATCCTCACCCTCACTTTAGTGTGAATCCCGCAGGATTCATAGCATAGCCAAGATGCATTAGCTCAATTGCCGAACGTGAACTGGGGTAAAAACACGAAAGTGACTTCAAATTTATTTTAGAAAAATAGGGGGGAAAAAGCAATATTTCTAACAATGTTTTCCATTCCAAACTGAGCTCATGATAAACAAATCTCCTTCCTTCGTTGAACTGTTAAAAAAATAAACAAGAACGAGTAGGCTAAAGAAGACAGACTAACCCAGAAAAGCTGGAATGTGGTGCTGTAATGGGGGGGGGGGGGGGGGTCAATCATATTTCACAATTTAATGCAGTGGCAGGATTCCACAGTGGATGTGGTTTGGACAGCTTTCAGACATTCTTTATTCTGATTCCAGCAGTCTTCCATTTCACATACGGGCAGCTGTTCCACCACTGTTCAAAAACAAAGTTGATGAGGATGAGGACGAGGACGAGGATACTTAATTTTGCATAAAAAATAACCTGGATGACAAGAAACCAGGATTTATTAGTACAAAACCGTCCTGTCAAAATTCAATGCTTAAAGACCAAGCCGTATACAGTCGTTTCATTGTAAGGAAACGAAGCACAACAAGGTGTTTTATATGAAACATTTGTTGCATTTCACCGACTAGGTTAGAGGTGACTGGGCCCCCTGACCCATGTCTCTGCTTGTAAGCTGTGGTCTGCACATGAATGCAAAGGATTGTCAACTGTGATTGCCATTGAATTCAATTCCTGAAAAGGCTTAATTTGGAAGAGGCTCACAAACTTCCCTTGGTTACTTTCTTTTTTATGTAAATAGCTACAGAGCAGGAAAAAAGTTATTCCAAAACATGCATTCCCTAATCCTGCGTGAGGGGAATCGCAAAAGTGTTGCCATGTTATGATCTTTCCACCCGAAGCATGGCAGAGCCTGGAAGGGAATGTTGGAGGAAAAAAACGAGGACTTTTTGTTATAGGGTGCATCAGATCCTTATCGCATTCCAAAGACAATTGTTCCAGGAAAGATTAAAAAAACAACACCATTCCAAACCTGGTTTGTGCATAGTCTTCTAGATCTTTCTCTTTTAGCATTTAATGGGACACAAATCATACGAAAAACATGCACACACTGTAAATACAAAACGGAGGGAAGATTAATTAAGAATATACATTCTTCGGGAGATGGTTAATCTATTAAATAACTTAAGTCACTTTTCATAAGAATATAGATGCATAGTACACTTGATGCAATGGCTTATATTTACTTGCTTATAACCAGCAGTGTCACTTGTTCAGCACATTTTCAATATCCAATGGGGAGAGATAGTCATCAAATCCAGAACATAGATATGATATGAACGGAAGCCTTGCTTTGCTCCTCAGCCAGTTTTAAGGGGACAGCCTTGCATGCTGCAGGCACCTGTGGGCTTTCGGTTTGGAACCACAACATCATTTTCTACCATTCAATCAGCTCAACCCTCGCATCACCTCTACTCTGGAGTGGTTTTTGCAATGCCAAAGTTACAGGTGGCCTTATGCCAGCCACACCTTATTGTACGGTCGCTTGTTGCATCAAAATCTCGTTGGTCTTCTAGATTCCTCAGCACAGTCTAAAAGGCACCATCAGCCATGCTTATCCTCCTGCATTACAGGAAGTACGCTTTTTAAAAGATTTTTAAATACATTAAACACATTTTGATTTTTTAAAAATACATTAATTTCTAAATCCAAACAAAAAAAGCTGCATTCATGAGTAAAGAAAAATAGTAAACTCTACACATTGCATGATACCAGTGTAGTTGCACTTGGTTTCCAACTTGTATGCTTACTAAACGTTACTCATTGGCAAAATGTGATTTAAAAAAATTAATCCATTAATCCATTAATCACTGTGCCTTCATGACATTTCAAAATTTAGTAGAACTCTTCTTATAAAAATTACAGTTCTATCAATGTGAACAATAAAAGGTTTCCCCCCCAAAAAAGGCATGATCAGGTTTTTGTAAAGGATGCTTTTGGCAAAAAGAAACTACTGCTTTGTAATTCCTTTCTTTACACTGGAATTTATCTCAGAATATAATCATTGTGCTATTATGCAATATTACTTGCGTTATTGCTTGATTACAATAACAAATGTTTGCCCATCAGAAAGTGCGCCAAAACATAAATTCCTTATTTTTGAAACAGACCTAGGGTAAACAAAAACGAATACCAAGTAGAAATTACCAATACACACAGACAAAGCAGCATACCTAAACCAGAAAACCTTTTCTTGTTTTGATTTAATTATCTGCACTTTAACGCCCACTTCAGCACCTCTAATTGAAACGTAGACGAAACCTTCAGTTATTCAGTGCTCTCTGCAATCACTTCGATTGCACCATGACCCCGGATATTCGCCAAAACGCATTAATGAGGAAAGTTCAAATACAATGCAATTGGTATCCAATAATGTTTGTTTGGGGGATTACTTCAAGCTAGAAATGTATGATTTTTTAAACCATTTTAGTAACACCAATACTAAGTAAACATATAAGAGATATAAACAAAGAGGTCCTCAAAAAATACGTAAGGGAGACGACTTCTTACACGCCTGCACAGACCTATTTTCTACACAGAAGTCAGCCTTGAAATAACTTGGATAAATACAATTCCTACCAATTAAAACATGTATAAGTAGCCAAAGTTGATATTTTGTCGAAAAGCTTGAAATATAAAAGCACGTCGGTCAACTCCCAGGATACATTGCGTACATTGGAACTTTCTTTACGAATTGACTATACCTTGTGATGGGCTTTTTTCTAAGGAATATGCTTACTCGTTCCCAAAATAAAGGTTGAATAGTAAACTTCTTTGTTAGACATTAAATTATAGCGACTTGATTCAAATGTAAAGGAATATTGACCGTTGCTATGGACTCCAAAAAATGCTCAACGACAGCACGTTAATCCATTGTAAAACAAAACTGGGATGTCAAAGCACTGTGAAACTAACTGAAAACCAGTTTCATTACGTTAGCATTTGAATGGAATAGCCTGGCTTGGGAAAGCCCTGAACCCCGATATCCCATCGATAATAAACTGTCAATAATACAGAACAATTGGCACCATATAAAGAATACTATGGGGAAAAAATACTAGACATAAAATACTAGACTTAGACAAGAAAGGCAGCATTTCATTATCAAGGATAACGATGACGATGACGATGATGAGGTTTGTCCTCACTTGTTAGTAAATCAGTTGCCTAACCTGCAACGCAACCGTTGATCAATACAACATTGTTATATTATAAACTAGTCAGAACTAAAAATGGTACTCACATACCTAGAGTTCTGTCCTATGGGAAGAACAATTCGTATCTCAGAAAATCAACTTCAAATTGGGTTACTAACTTACCGAGATTGTAACTTCTTGCTTTTTCAATCGGTACTTCAGACTCTTCATTGTAACTGTTTGTCCGGAGAAAAGCTTTACAACTGTTATTGGTTCATACACTGTATATGTTACCTTATTGCAATGTTAATACGCTGTAAGTGATTTAATACACGACAAAACAACTTTTCCTGTTAAATGTTAATAGCAACAATCCCACACTTTCACCTGACGCCTTCCCGACCTGCACTAAAACAGACGGGTTTGGGAACCAATAATATGACGAATTTGAAATAGGTTTAGGTGATAACCAATCATTTTTGTTTGAGGAGGAACTTCCTTGGAAATTCGGGCTGCACCTCGAGTCTGGCAAAGGGGAAGACCTGAGAAGTTGTTAAGTTGTAGCGTCATTCGTACCTGGAAAAGGATTACGCAGTTTAGCTGTAAACTGGAGAACCGCGGGTTTCAACCGCCGGTCGTGCGTGCAGCCCTCATATTCCCTGTTTTGTTCTGTACGACGTACGTAAAAAATAGTCTAATGATGTAGGACACTGTCAGGCAACGTAAGTAACTGGGAGTAGTTTATATTTTTTCAGTCTCAATTCAATTCTTTAAACTAATTAGAAAAGGTTTCAAAGATTGAAAAGTGGATTAAGTAAAATATTGCCCAAATAGTTGTATCATGAATATCAACCACAACTTGCACATGTACTTGATATAAGTGAATTGAATTCCAAACTTAATGCACAATAATAAAATATACTTTAATTAGAAATACTTTTTATCTCTTTTGCAATGTATCATTTTAAGCCGGATAATTACTGAATTAATTTAAATGAAGTGCCCTGTTCGAAAGGAATGAGGACGCATGCAAAGCAATGGACTGTTTTGACAAGGTTAACGCCATAGGCCGATCGATTGGCTAGACGATGGTTTTCAAAGTGGGGGCCGCAGCACTTCTTTTTTTTAACATTTGCCATAGTATTGTCAATTGGTTTTTAAAGAAAGGGGGGCACGGCCAGAAGCTTATGCTATTTGGGGGGCCTTGGCATGTAAAAGTTTGGGAACCCCTGGTCTTGACCAAGAGCTGCAATAGTTGAACCATAAAAATACTTTTATAAAAAAAACGTTTTATAAGCATACATTTTTATTTCTCATATTTTTACATTGATTTAAAGAGAACTTAATTTCAACCACGTTCTCTCGGACAAAAAAATATCTGGAGCTCCTGTAGAGCTCAAATAATCAAATGTTTAATGTTTAAGGACTTTAATTGCTTTTTGGAATTAAGTTCTAATTTTGGTGTTAGTTTAAGGTCTGATAACACCGCCCCAGCTAATAATGCATTTTATTATTAGATGTAATGTTGAATTTTTTACCATTCAGAAGGTCTTCAGCTAACTTAATCTCCATATGTTGTTAGTCTTTTTTTTTTTTTTTTGGATATACATGTGCGAATTTGAGTTTCCTTTAATTCAATGTAAAAATATAAGAAATAAAAATGTATGTTTATAAAACGTTTTTTTAATATAGGTCTTTTATGGTACAACTGCGCATGCTCAATGGGAAGAGGATGCTTAGGTTCCTTGACTTCCAAGCGTTGTTGTTGCGTAATTGACTGCACAAGCGAATACTGCGCATGTTCAATGACTAATTAACTGAAGATGCGACGAGGAAGCACGCATTTAGTGGAGGATTCGCTAAACGAGGTATTAATAAACTGAACACTCTTCTAATTTGTTTTGCTATTTTTGCTATATTTGTTGATTGATTTTAAACGTGTGTAATATATGTTTAACCATTTTCCCCGGTTATATTTTTTTCCCTCATTGTTTCTTGGGTGTTATCTTTTAGCTCGGTGGCTGTTTTGTATTTCTTGGCATGTATACCTGTTACTGTTTGTTTAATGATAGTAAGTAATAATAAAAGTAATAATAAAATAGGTATGCAATTGAAAGTAATAGAAAATCTATAAGATTGCTTCGTTTACAATGTGCATCGAAGGTAGTCAAGTCGCTATTACAACAATCCGCTTCAGGCAAACAATGTTTGTAAGTAAATCTTTAAAAAATGTTACATAAATATAATAGTTTTTTCTACCAGATATGTTATATCTTAGGTAGAATATTTTTAGGTTTTATTGTTTTCTTCAACTGCACAAAATGAACTTAAGAATATAAAATCCTTGATTAGGCCCATTCCTGCTCTATTTTACTGAGGTTACTTCTTTCAAACTGAAATTAGCCAAACTGTTCTTCCAGTATTCTTCACTTAATCGCTGCCCATTTTGTCATCCTTCTATCTATTATTTACTGTTTATCTATTGTGTATTGTGTAACAGTAGTATTTATTCCACATTGGTGAGAATTTTAATTTTAATGGTTAATTAACTACATGTTTAATAGTTAGTCTTTTTATACTCGGCATTGTTTGTTTGTTGTTATTTTTTAAAATATTAGAAAATTTTATTTCTTTGTATTTTAATTGTGTGTGTGTGTGTATTACTTAAATAAATCAATTTAAAAGCCACTTGTTTTTAATGGGTGAGTTAAAACTGATTTATATTGAAAAACAGGTGGCCAAATGGCTACCTTTTACCTCTAAGTGAGAACATTATAAAGCCAGGAAATTGATCTCTTATGTATAATAGAGATCAAATAGAGATATGTATAAAATTCATGCTATAAGTCACATCAAATTTACACATTTTAATACTCGTCTTTCAAGTGTGAAAAAAAAAAAGTTTTCCTCAGAACTAAAAGTGCTGCCACTTGGATACTTACCTTTTACAAACTTAACATTTTCCTCAGCAGCGTGGACACTGCCATGTCCATATCCCAGTTTACACATCATGCATGCTTTTCAACTAATTTCAACCTTTTGTAGTCATTTCAGAAGTATTTGAAAATAAGATGCAATTGTAAAGCTGAGACCCATTCTTCAGGGCTTTGAAACTTATTTTTGTTCCATGATGTTTACTGATTCCACTTAAGAAGCTTGGATTTCTGCGTCTTCACATTCTACAACCGTATCGAGTAGTTCTGAAAAAGCAACAAATTCCTCTTCTTCCACTCTGAATCCACTGTCCCCGGACCTTGATCTGCAAAACAGGGGTCATAATCATAGTTTATTTTGATGGATGGAACGAAAACCAGCAAACACCGTGGCCCTCAGTGACTTATTTAATAAGCTAGCTGCATTTAACATCTACCTAACTCCACAATATTGTTTTTACCCTTGTCTAATATTTATCAGTTATGTTTCAATTTGTTATTGTTTTTTTTTGTTTTTTTTTTTATAGCTTCGGGTAGTTCATAATTGGGACATAATGCAAGATAAATGCAAATTTCTTTTACTTTTTCCATTCGAAATTTAGACCAATCAGATTGGTCAGAATTTCCGACTAATCAAGCGGTCCGTTTTTTCAACCAATCAAATCGCTCCATTTTTTGACCATTCAGATCGATCAATTTTTTCCACCAGGCAGATCTTATTTTACAAAGTTTACATTTTCATAAATTTTGAGATCACAGGAACTATGCTAAAAACTTACTATATTCTTTTATTACAAATTTCATAACATGTAACTGGGATACACGTTCATAGTGGAAGAGGAACTTTTTTAGAACAACTCGATACGGTTGTAGAATGTGAAGACGCAGAAATTACATTTGACATTTTAGTCATTTAGCAGACGCTCTTATCCAGAGCTAAGTACACAAGTGCTGTAGTTTCATGGTTCTCAAGTGCAATACAAAACTGAGCCATCTTGCCCTCTTAAAAATGACAGAGCAAGTAAAAGACTAATGCTGCAAAGAGATCACATATCAATAAACATTCCTAACCAACAAAATTCACCTGTCATTCTATAAGCATCAAAATAAGTAGACAAAAATATTCCCATCATAAATACATGAGCATCTGAACATTTCCGGGGGGGGGCGGTGTTCAGAACAACAGATTTGCATGCGTAGGGGACGGACCACTAAGGTTGTACGCTGAGATTAGTGTGCGGAGGTAGCCAGGAGCAGAACAGGAGAGTGAGGGTGAGGGTGAGGATCTTGTAGTGGAGCCGAGTAGCAACGGAGCCAGTGGAGTTTGATGAGGAGGGGGGTGGCATAAGTGAACTTCCTTTGATTGAAGATCACCCAGGCTGCAGCGTACTGAATTAGCTGGAGAGGTCTGACTGATGAATCTGATAGGCCAGCCAGAAGAGAATTGCAGTAATCCAGGTGTGATAGCAACAGTGCCTGGACCACGAGCTGTGTAGATTGTTCTATAAGGAAGGGACGGATCCTCCTGATGTTGCAGAGAATGAATCTGCAAGATCAAGTCACTGAAGCTACGTGATCCTTGAAGGGCAGGTCGTGGTCCAAGATGACTCCCAGGTTCTTGACTGTACAGCTAGATGAGACCGTGGTGCCTTCCACTGTGATGCAGACATCATGGAATGGAGTGTGCTTGGCTGGCAGGTACAGCAGATCCGCTTTCACCAAGTTGAGCTTGAGGTGGTGATCAGACATCCACGTGGATACATCACGGAGGCAGGCGGAGAATCACAGAGATCCGTGAAGGGGGGAATGAGAGAGAGAGTTGAGTGTCATCAGCATAACAGTGATATGAAAACCCATGAGCAGAGACTACTTTGCTAACAGATTTAATATATAAAGTTAAGAGGAGGGTGCCCAGATCTGAACCCTGAGGGACTCAGGTAAGAATGCGGGGCAGAGACAGCGTCTCTACAGGAAACCTGATAAGAGCGACCAGAAAGATACAATACAAACCAGATCTGCGCAGTTCCTGAAACTCCCATCTCAGACAGAATCGAGATGAGCATCAGGTGGTTGGCAGTGTCAAATGCAACGGAAAGGTCTAGAAGGAGTAGGACAGATGAGTTACCCTCTGCTCTGACAGAGAGTAGCGATTCGCTAACCGAGAGGAGGGCCGTTTCCATTGAGCGTTTAGCTTTGAACCCAGATTAATGAGGGTCCAGGAGATCATTCTGAGAAAGGAAGAGAGACAGTTGGTTAGCAGCGGCACGTTCAAGGGTTTTGGATACAAAAGGGAGCAGGGAAACCAGACAGTGGGGTCCAATGAGGGTTTGTTGAGTAGAGGTGTGCCTGTTTGAATGGAGTGGGGATGCAGCCAGTGGACAGTTAAGTGAGGCTGTGAGGTGTGGGATGATGTCAGGTGCTGTGGAGACAGGAGAGGGTCAAGTGGACACGTGGTGGGTTGGTGTTCCTGCAAGAGCTGCACGACCTCAAGTCTATGCTAGTTAAATGGGTCAGTCCATTTACTTTTTGACCATTACGCAGTGATGTAAGGAACAGTGATGTGATCCTTAAAAATAATTAACCAGTGTCAAAAACGCAAGAATATATCCTAGATAATATAAACATCCAAGTTAAAACACATAGAAAAAAACCCAAACGGAAAAAAACTTAGTCATTCACTTTGAAATTATGGAATAACATACAAGGAATAACAAAACAAAACAAAAAACCCAAGACACAAGCTTCCGGGTACCTCACGGGATCGCCGAGGTGCCTGGTACTGAACACAAAGGTTGCCAGAAATTAAAACACGATGACGTTCGGTGTATTCCGCCGGGGTTGAACTCCACCGGTTTGTCTTTTTTTCCTTCTTCCGTTTCTTTCCTTTTTGAGTCCGCACCGCTCCTTTCTGCTGCTAGCTCTACTACACGTCTCCCTCCTCGGATAATCAAGATGTTAAAAAAGGCAGTTCATCAGCTGGAATCCCAACAGGTGTCGATGGGCGTGCCCGTACCGCTCTCGGTACTGTCTCACAGACACGTGCCACAAAGAACATTCTAAATGTTCTAATACCATTACAAAAATAATAACAAATTAACAATACCGAGTTTAGACAGGCCTACTACTAACCACACAGTTACCTGCAGATTTAGGTCAATAAACTTGGAGCTCCTACTAAAATAAAATAAAAATGCTAGTTAACTTTTGAAACTATTGAATGTTAAAAAGGAACTAATATGTTTCGCATAACGTATTATTTTTCAAATAATTTTTTTTATTTCATTCTTGCCAGATTAGAAATACACTCACTAGTATGAATTTTCATTCAAGTACGAGTGTTTGGTCACGAGCAGTAACAACGCGCAGCAATTAGAAGCGTATGATCGCCCTCTTCTGTTAACTTACAGTAAGTACCTCGAGCATGTGTTTGATTCTCTCTAGAAAAAACGAAATAATTTGTATGAATTTCTAGATGGAAAGACCTTTTGTCGTAGTTTTACAACATGCATATAAATAGCTACCTTTAAATCAGACTTTAGACTTTGCCAAGGCATTTTGTATGTTCTTATCACACCCACCTAAAATCCGCTTGGGAACTTGTCAGCCATCGGAGCTCCCAATCTTAGGAACACTAAACAGCTGAGCTGAGTGGTACCTCACCTGGATTAATATAGTTGTTTAACACACAACAAAGTAATGGCCTGGTTATTACTTGGGTCCAAAAAAGAACATCTAGGGGGCAAATACAGTGCCAACAGGAATACATTTAATCAAAATCAAAATTTAGACTTTAAATGAGGAACCACTTATAAAAGCATTCATCCTCCAGCCAAAGAGACAACCTAACATTAATGAGAAGCCATAAAACCATTTCACACATACAAATACATGTGACAGTGGTTTTAACAATGCAAGTCAAACATTTAAAATATACATCATTAATTTTAACCGAGAAGCCTAAACAATAGGTTAGAAAATCATGTGCAACAAAGGTCAACAAAGTGCGGTTCTGATATTATGAAAATAAATCGGATCAAGAAATATACAATAAAAAACCATTTAAGATTTAGAGTGGGATGCAGGCTTTGTCAGTTTTTAATGTATTATTTATGTAAGGTTTTATGTTGTTTTTAGTAGATTATTTGGCTATACACAAAAGCATTTCCCACTTTTTAAACCAACCAACCAACCCCTCTGCCGAATACATTTTTCACCAGTGCTTCAAAGCTTACATCATAATTCATTGTATTCCTATTTTCAGCATAGTAACATTCCTTTAAAAAGATTAAAAGCAACTATTTAAGATGCTGACAGCATCTTTAATATGACCTTGGTGACCCACGGCCCCCTTGTCAGCCCAGTACATGGCTCCCTGACACAACATGAGGTACAGTGAGCATTTGCGCAGAGTGACACCCATATAAGATAGATATATACGTAAATACTTTGTCAATGATTTTATCGCTTCATTTTTTCCATTATTAATACTATTTTTGTTCCTGACAAATATAAATACAAAACCGTATTATTTCATATTTTCAAAACCTAAATGAATAGAAGTGTAAAAATATTATGAAACTGCATACCACGGGAATCAGATTCCGCGTCAACCTGACATCTGATTCTTGTGTCCCGCAGTGCCGTTATCTCCTTCTCCTTGCTTTTTATCTCTTTCCTGCTCATGCTTGGTCTTTCCTTTTCCTCCTCAGGGTTCTGTGCCTCCCTCTTCTCACCCTCCTTTGTGTTCTGCTCTCCTTTCTTTTTCTCCCCTCCTTTTCATATCTCCTGCCGGACGAAAAAACTTGGACGATAACTTATCAACTGAATAACAGCACGCTAGGATGACGGAAATGTTGTTTCCTGCAAGCAGCTGATAAAAAAGACGGCTACCTCCCTGCTAATCCTGCTAATCTCTCGGCCCCTCTCTTTTCTATGAAAGTTTCCCTTTCTTCCACCCTTTCCCTCTCATCTAATTTCTTTTCTGTAATATTCTTTACCATCCTCTACTTCTGCCTCCACCCTTTCTGTCTCCTCCTGTGTCTTCTGCATCTTTTTCCTCCATCTCCTCCTTCTCATGTCTGACCCTGTTCTTCTTTCATCTATTGGCTCTCTCCCTCCCTTCAACACAGAGAGACGGGGTTATCCTGTCATTTCATCATGGGTACCTTGCCTTCAGATATCTGGAATAAAACAGAATCCATTGAACCTCTGAGAACTGCACATACGCAAACACACACGCACACACACCAAGTACCTTGATTCCATTTACCATCAAACGTCCACAATCCAGAAATTCCCACCTGACAAATCCTACCCACAAAACCTCAGAGAGCGGTGTATCTGCCATGCATATAGGTGCAAGCGAACTTCTCTGACCTTTTTCCTGTCTCCTCAGGTACAGATATCGATAGACACGGCAACACAACAGACTGGAAACAATCAAAGGGTTTTTAGTGAGCAGCGGTATCTTACTCGTGACACTTTAGTGCGACCAATGCCCACTCTCATTCTGCTTTTTATGAGAAAAACAAAGTCTCAGACTGTGTAAAAATTCACGTTAGTTAGATCTAACATTCAAAAAGAGATTTCCTCATCATAATCATCAATTTACTGCATTTGTCTTCACTTACCTAATGTGCCTGCTTCTGTGGGGTGAGATGCTTCAGCTCATGTGGTCTATACTGCACTCTTGCCTACCCCTGTCTTAAACCATGAATAATAAATATTTGGTAGGGCCTTGGTCAAAATCCAAAAGCAGGTTTTAGTGTACATCCTTTGAACTGGATACCCTGCAGTATAAAGAAAAATGGGAAAGGATTCCCAGATCCTTTCTATTCTGTACAAGAGAAACATACTGTTCTCCGTGGCATTAAAACAATACCTCAAGTATTCAACAGCAATGAAGTTAAGTTACCGGAGTTCCAAAACGGTAGAAGCCCCTTTTTTTACTCAGATAGTCTGAAAGACTGCCAACCTGAACGGGTTGACAAGTCTTGGAAATTCTCCGATGACTCTATTGGGTCCATTTTAAATAAACCCAAACTTGATACGTTTTGAGTACCATGCACTCCCACTGCCAAATTTGGGTCAAGTCATTGCACTGTGCCGTTTGCTTCAGTTCCCCCATTAGCGGGTTTTTCACATTTCAGAGAGCAAGAAAATATATACTATGTTCATAAAAATACCAAAGCATAACAATACAGTGGTACATCTCAAGCCAAATCAAGATCTAAAAAGAACAAGGCTTTTTGGTTTGGAATTCATTTCTTTACATTTTATTTAGTGTTGAAAAACAGCAAACAACGTTGGGATTTGAAAAAAAAAAAAAAAAAAAGACTTCAAAAGCTCCACTTTTTAGGTTGTACTTGCACTTTTCCATAAAAATGAAAAATAAATCAAAAGGTGCATTTCACATTTAATTATTTTTTTTATTTTTTTGACAGCTCTCTTTACCGTACTAAACTCTCCACAAGATTCTGCCATTAGCAGATTACATAAGGAAACTATGCTATGGGCTAAAACAACTGCACAACAACAGAGCCCAAAGCTTAGTTCAGCTGTACATCACAGGCCATTTCACACAGGCAAACATGTCGAAACAGTAACCATTTTTTATTTAAAAAATGTTTACTTCACAAAGTTATCAATCGCAATTGTGATTGTCTTCTTTTTTTAAATGTTCCTATGTTTGCTTGTCCTAGAATTTTGGCATTAAACAAATTATTAGGAGCTCATTTTTAAATTAGAACTGACGTACATCTGTCAAACTATGGTTTTCAAATCAAAGACTTCAAATTTAAAGCCTTTCATCCAAGTTCAATGTTACCAAGTCTGAAAGAGATTAAAGGTATGTGTACACCGGAGGACATATGGGTAGTCTGACTAAGATTCCCTTTACTGTACTCAGTCCTACCCGAGAACCCATCCCAGGATGTTTCAGACTACCAGCTTAACAATCCTCAAGCTTTCCAACATGAAAACCCTGGCTTTTTTTTCCTTCTTAAAACACATGCAGTACAAAAACTGGCAAAAAATAATTTTTCTGAGACGCATATGAATTAGAACAAAGAATTAAAACAAAATTTATTATAAAATGACAGCCAACAGAAACTATTTGCATCTGGTGATTATATGAAATACACATCCAATTGCTTCTCTTCTGGAGTTCTTGGTTAGCACCAGACTGAACAACTTTTAAGCAATACAAGAACATAAATGTACTTAAATGTGAACAATGTTCTCCGCTGCTCTCCAAATAGCAGTGAATGAAAAGACACGGGTAGAGAATGAAATTTTAGAAGACGGACTTGTAAGTAATCCATCTAACACTGGTAGAACCATTAGAAACATCTCAGTTTGTTGCCTCGTCGACTGGCCGGCGTCAGGTGGAACACTGGAATGTGTGGTAGCCCAGCAACTTATTTGTGTGTGAATGAGGTCACTCTACAAAGCCTCGGCACCCAGGGCTCACTCCAGGATAATGTTTGACAGAAGTCTAAAGTGTGGGGGGAGGAGTTTAAAAAAAAAAAAAAAAAAAAAATTGGGGGTTTTCTTCTGCTTCTGAGGTTCCCACCATGACAGCAGCCCAAAGAGGAAAAAAAACCTGGACCTTCAGTCAAAATGTATCCAATGACTGAAATTTACAGTCAGACTGCTTTCCGGTGATATTCTGGGGGTGCCACTTCATAATCAGTGGCACTGAAGAGGGTGCAGGAGTTCTTCACTAGATACCTATAACACAGGAAAAACACACACAGGACCTCACCTATAAATACTGCTTATTTAGTTCCCGACGTTGTTCTGCACCGTCTATTTATTCATTTATAAATAATTGCCAATTATGCACTGCAGATACACAAGATAGTACAGCATTTTCAAATGGCTTTGAAGACAAGTAGACGCCAGATCCCGAATGATGCAATTCCATACATAAGATAACGAATGAAAGCCCTTATTTGAGTAGAAAGATTAAAATAATGGTTAGAATTTCCATTAATAGCCGTGAAGCTGCTTAATGAGTTTTTGAAATGATGGGCTGAAACAAATTTCACAACGCAACAGATGAGATGTCTCACTTCAGAAAGTCCTGCAGGTAGTTGAGCAGAAGCGCCAGGCTCTTCTCATCTAGAGGAGTATAGGCCAGCATGGCTCCGATTCGCACTGCCCAAGACAAACACACACATATTAACAACTTAAGTAACTGGTGGTAGTATCAACATAGAAAGTGCTGCTTATGCACCCAAACTTTCCTGAACCGATAACTTTAAAGGATTGGTTAATTAAATGTTAAACCAACATCCTAGATATCTGCTTGAATACAAGCCAAAACTCCTCTAGAGTGGCATAATGTCTCCACATTGTCCAAAGACACAATAAAACGTGGATATTTACCGAACAGCCTCAGCAAATGCGGGGCGCCGTAAACCTGTGACATGGGCGCGTCAGGGTGGTCGGCCAGGATCTCCGCGTACTGCGGCCTCTCGAACTTGTAGAGGAGCTGGGTACCAAGCATGACGTTGAAATACTCTCGGATCCCTGCCACCACTTCATTCACAGCGTATTCCCTGAGTAGAAGAGGTCAGGAAGAGCTTTACCGTTGGCCACACGATGGACGGTAACTGCAATAACCCCGTCACAGATTACACCCTAAAAGCTGGTTTCATAGTTACATTTTTACAGAAAACAACTCTGAAAACTGTTTTTTTAATAGTTTGATTCTGTTTAGTAAGCGAAAATTCCACCAAGGTACTTTTACTTACTTGTTGTCAGAGTTTCCTCTTGATTTCTTATAATTTGCATAGTCCTCCAGGACAGTATCAACATTCTTTTTTGCTGGCAGGTGAAAAAGCTGAAATATCAAATTCTATTGTAAATTCAAAAGACCAAAATAAAACTTCACAATGATAAGTGTGAGGGAGGTCATTTGCGATATGACATTCCAGCAACGCTACAAATTTAACATTAAATTATACATTAAGCTCTCAGCAAGGAGCCACATTGACGCTACAGCCACTGTCAGCAGAGCCTCTGCAGGGCCCTCCTCACCTGCTTTTGCCTGGTGATCAGGTCCCAGTCATCCACCAGCCAAGGCTTGAGCTCTTCTGGGATTTTCACCTTCACCTCAACTCGATTGATAAATGTCTCCTCCTGTAAGTCCAACAGCGATGACTCACACAACCGATTTACAGGCACTATTATCCAAAGTGACTACAGACCATGAAATAAGTTAGCTCTAGGGTTTGACGAACCACACTACTGTGAAAAGTACTACTTTATTCAGTGTAACGCATCGCTCACACCTTACATTCACGATTCTAGACAGGTAACCAAAGCACAACAGAACCAAGGTCCATTGCCTGGCCTGAGTGTCATCTGCTTCAGGGGTTTCGTTGTTGTAAACGCGTTGTTATAGGTATGTAAAAAGACTTAACATCTACCTTTACTGACCGTTTTCAAGCCAGATAAGACAGTGAAATTAGCAATTAATGTAGTGTTGCCATTACTACCAATTAAAAAAAAACATTCTTTTCACTGGCAAACCCAAACTTTTATATCATTTGACTGTCAAAACATTCATATCCATATTCAATTAACAGCTCGCTCAATCCTGAAAGAAATGAGCTTGGTTGGTAAAATACGTATTTTGTAAACGATAACACAGAGGGTCGAACCAGGATTAAGAATCGCAGGTATATGGCAATAGTTTTCTAAAACCACGTGCAAGACGTTTGGGGGAATAATGACGGAAGTTTAAAACGCACATAAAAAAAAATAAAATAAAAAAAACTACAGATTTCAATCAAACTTGAAAGAAGCACTTTGCAATGATATGACGTGCGTCGCTTCAGTTTAAACGGGTGAAAAGGGCAGGATATAACAGAAATATTGTTAGCATACGCTCTCCACTGTTGGGTCGACGCGCGTCCTCTTCTTCCGTGGGGGCTGAGGCATTTCCCCAGCACTGGTCCCCTCTCCGGCCCCCGCTGCTGCGCACACGCACACACCACAGTCATCAACAACACTGCCCTGACAAACTCACAGGGCAGCTAAATGTAGGAAAATGCATCTTTTATTCTGCTACCAAGGGTCTACAGCACATTAGCTCCATTTAAAATACGGTACTAGTCAACGGTTTGCGTACACCTGCTTAAAACCAGGTTTTCACTATCATCTATGCTGTATAAAAACACTTAATACTTCATCATATGACACATGTACTTATCAGCTGATAATCATAAGTGGATTTTATCAAAACATTTTATTTTTAAATGAAAATGTAAATCTTATAAACATCAATAAAAAGAAAGTTAGGGAGGTCTGAAATGTGTACAAGAACACCGGTTATAACACCGGCCTTAGTATCTGTTAGATGTTCTGAGTAAACTAGCATGTGATCTGATTAACCCTTTGTCACCAATTATTGTTAACAGGTGAGGGTCCATGATTACTATAAATATAGGTAGCATAAGCATAAGTTCGTCATTCCAGAATGTAATTTTCAATGTTTATGTAAAGGGTACTCAAACTTTTGACTGGGACTGTATCCCTGGGGGAAAAAATTCCCATACGGGGTGAATCAATGATAACCTTCAGAAATACATTTTACAATGAAGATGGGAAAACTGAAACCACCGAACAATGAAGAAAGATCAATTTTACTTACTCTTCTGTTTGTTCTTTTTTGTTTTCCTGGAGGGTAGGGGAAAAAGATAAGATTACCATATGTGATCCCACCAGTTCGCACAACCTGAACATCCATTTCAATTAGGCTTGTATCATTTTCTTATTTAAGAAGAATAAAAAGACACTGTCATGAACAACAAAATACCAACCAATTTTGTATCAAAAGTAAAAAATACTGAACAATAGAAATATACAGATGAGAGAAATAGTGAGAAGTTAATGGATACTACAACTCCCACAATCCTTTTAACATTCAGGAAAAATAAGGACAATCAGAACTCACAGATCAACATTTTTCTGCTGCACAGCAGCAATCTTCTTGCTTGGTGCTACACCCCTCATCTTTCCCTCAACATAATGATCCCTAGAGAAGAGAAACAAACATTGCACCATATAGTGTGATTAAAAGCATTTATGAAATCATTACAAACATGAAATATTTGTAACAATGTGATAAGTCCTTTGAGACAATAATGAATTGATTTAATTATTATTTAATTGTCATTACAAACGGGGTAATCACACATTTCTGATTTTTCACAAAACTCCTTCCCCCCCCCCCCCCATATTATTTTAAATGATTCACGTTTTTTAAACAAATCAAGATTGCAGAGCGTGAACCTTACGCCACCACTCCAGTATGCATTAAAAGAAGTACTCACTGATTAGCCTTTTGAAGCTCTTTTTGTTTCTGTAAGTTGGTATCCACATATTTGAGCACTCTGCTCTCAGGAACCCATTCATCCCAGCTGAAAACAGAAAAAAACATCAACAATTCTCACTAGCAAAAGATAATAACATGCAGATGAGCTATGATTAAACTGGGACAAAGCAAAATCAGTTACGAATGGTAAGAAATGATAAAGGCAAATGTCTAGAAACTTTAAAACTGCACAGAATACATCCATTGTCCTGATTAAAAAGGACCACATGGTTTTGCCTTAATTTTAATCACTCAATAGGGTTGTCACAATACCACACCAGAATATTACTGTCTCAATACCAGGGATATAATTTTTTTGGGGGGTTTTAGCGACGTATCTGAATATGCTCCATAGTTTATTTCAATCCCCAGTATTTTCATCCCTGCCGTCATATCATGGCACAAACGTTAGTTGGGTAATGTATAAAAGGTAATGTATAAACAATTAAGTGAACATGGAGACAATTATCTTTATAGCTGTGCTTAAATTCAGAATTTACTATACTTGTTAACTTTCAAAACTTACACCCCCTCAGTACTTAAAGCCAGAAAAATGGTTGTACACTGCAGCATCTAAAAATTAAACTTTGAGAAGTAATTTTTGGTAAAGTAAATACCAAAACGTAAATAAACCTACCGAGACACGTTTTAATATCCAAAAACACAAGGAAACTATTAATTTAATAATTAATGTTTTTGCCTGATTTTATCAGAGTTATGTTTTATTTGTAGTATGCATAAAACAATATAATTGTAAAACTATATATGACTTTGCTTAGGATTATTAAATCATGCCAGGTGCCAATGTGTCTTACCAAGTTTACAGACTGTAGAATTGTACGCTTTCTAATAAAAACAGTGTCAGACATTTTCATACTTAGAAAAGCTGAAAGCAATAAACTGGTACTTATGAGTTAAAGTAGGCATATACAGGAGCAGTATTGCGTAACTGTGTTAAAATCCGCCTTTAAACCAGGGGCTGGCTCGTTGAATTAAAAAATAAAAAAACGTGCTCAGAGCATCCGCTAATCAATAAAAGATGGAAGGACAGCCGGGTTTCAGAGTGCAATGAACACAAACAACCAGGGAACTCACTTCTTATTCCATCCGCTATAATGAATGAAGTACTTCACTTGCTTGTCCTTGATATTTACTTTTACACACTGTAAAAAAAAGGAGAACAAAAAGGTTAAATAGACATACAGTGCCTCGGAATTCAGATCCTTCCTGTGAAGGACTATTTTGTTGGATTAAAAATGTAACGCAAACACAATTTTAAAAACTTTTTTCTGTACAAATTAAGGGGCATAAGCGTTGCTTTATTTGTGCTGACCTGAACATGTTAATTCACAAGAAAAACATTCAGATAATGCTGAGGCCAGTTTCCAATGAACTTGGAACTTAACCTAATTAATTGAAAAATAGGTTGCTACAAAAACCAGCATATACTGGGGGCACCTCAGGACCAGGATTTAAAGCCACTTCCTTAGGACAAAATAAATGCCACCAAAAAGGCAAAGAAACAGACTGAATCGTAACTGCAGAAGTACTCAGACCCTACTCAATACCGAGTGGAAGGATCTTCGGCAGCAATTACAGCTGTCTTTTAGAATTTTTCCAAAGGTGAATGGAGCCAGTTTGGCCTATGCTCCGTGGCAAATATTCTCAAGGTCTCTCCAGTTAGAGGAACGCTTATGAAAGGCTGTTTAAGTATTTTCATAGGTTCACAGCAGGCTTCAAGTCAAGACTGAGGCACTCAAGGATATGCACCTTGTTACTCCAGAAAAGCTTTGGCCTTTTGCTTTGGGTCATTTTCCTACTGAAAGGTAGGATTTTTAGGACTTAAGCAGAATGAAACAAGTTTGCCGTTTGATTTTTTTTGTGTGTGATCTGCCAAATTTGAAATCGTAAATTCATCTCTGCTTGTCATTACAGCGTGAGCAAAGGGAATGACTGAATTTGAACCTGCACATTCGTGGGCTCAGATTCATAGAGCTCGGTCTGCACCCAGGTGAGTGCCTTTACAGAGAGAGCCACTCAGGGGGCCTCCTGAAGGGTTTACCTGTACGTTGCTACATCCATTGGTATTGGCTTCTTCAAATGACAAGTTATTTTACCCTTGAACTATGGAAGTCTTGTTAATATTGAAGTCTTCAATATTAACATGTTTTAATACAGATTTCGGATATCAGGAATTCAGTTTTAGCATTTTTTAATCACGTTCCAACAATTACATTTTGTTGTAATCCAATTTTACTAATAACAAACCTAAAGAAATTACGAATAACGGTACCTTCACGGACATCCTGACAGGCATTCTAGACACAACACTTGTTCAGTTAAACAGGGCAAGTCGACAATATCAACATCTTTTCAATAAAGGCTTCACATTTATAGCTGTGGCTACTATTCAGTAATAGTATCTACAACTGTGAAACAGTTGAACTTCCAAACTGAACCTTGTCGTGGACATAAACTGATCTTAGCGTTCTCAGATCCTGCCTACATCACATGCACAGTGCCTTCTAAAACGCAGCGCAACGGGTCCACTCATGGCGTTTGATTAAAATAGTGTAATAACAATGAAGGTTTAATTTGAGGTTTTTTTACTCTGAAGCGCTACGTTTCTGTTTGGTTCACAGTAGCATCCCTAACCAGCAACTCAGTTTGTAGGGACAGCCTAATCATGGCAGTGTCTGGGCACTGAGATGCACCTTCCATCTCCACACCCTTATTATTGAGCAGGTCAGGCCCCATGTGATAGACATTTTTATTTGTACCTGTCTCTTCAATGGTGCTTTTTAAGTATATCCTTGTGGATTCATCGCTTGATATTCACAGAGATGACATGAACAAACATAGGCTTCACCTTTGGTTTTTGCTTAGAATGCATGGAGTAAGTTTTGTATAAGAAATACTTATTCCTGCTAAGAGTGCAAGGAATTAAAACTTTAAAACAACAAAATGTTAAATCAAAGCAAAAGGGTCTAATTTGCTCTTATTAAATAAACAGAAAACATTACCTTGTTGGGTGTATGTATTATCATATAGTCATCTCTGAAAATAGAGGTCAGAGCCTCTTGCACGGAATCTCGCTAAAAACTTTTCCCTCTAAACTATGCAATGCAGGCTGAAAAAATTTGTACTCACTAAATTTGATTTATCTTTGCTCTCAAATTAACAATGGACCAATGTTCAGGTATCTAAATCAAATTTCCCTTCAATACTTAACCTTTAAAAATATGTAACTTTTAAAAAAATGTACATCATTAAATGTATCGTTTGTTCTTTTATCATATCATACCTTATCATAAAGGCGCAAAACAGCTGGGAATACTTCATACTCCCCTGTCTGACAGGAACCTAATCTAATCTTACAATGCAGAGCCTATAATCAATATACTTACAGAAAACATGCTCAAAACAGTAACCACTGAAATACATAATATATTTGAATTGAGGATAAATGGCTAACTAACCTTAGCTTCGTAGAGCAATGGCCCATGAAAACACAGGACTCGTTCACCTGAAAAACAAGACCACAAAAATGCCGTTTAAAAAAACAACTCAAAAACAGAATTTCTCTGGACAGTTTTATTCACATTAAATGCATCTAGACTTGGTACTTTTTTTTATATGGTGAACTGAAATCTGTAGTTGGGAACATGTATTCTGCACAGAAGTCAATCATGACCCCTTGATTAATGCAGTATTTTATACATCAAATGGAAAATGAAATGCACATTGAAAATATCCTTTTTGATACTGAATTTACACCTCTTTGGTTACCCTGTTTGTCAATAATATGTGGAATAGGACTTATGAATAGTTGCTTGAATTTTGTACAGCAAGCCAGTGTATCCAGTTACGTCAGTCACTTCATTCAATAATGTACCAACATAGGCTTATGAATGCAATTCTTGAGGAGGTAGAAATGACCTGCAAGACTTACCAAGATATGCTGCTATATAGAGCAGGCAGTTGTTTCTTCACAATGTTGCAAGTTGATTGATGTACACTTTAGTTCATACAAAAAGAATATCTCAGAAACTTGCCATCTTGAGACTGCGAGACCGAACTTCAGTAACATATTGCTTTAGGGCCCGTGCCGTTCTGCATAAACCCAACGAAAGACAGACTACGCCTTCTACAACCTTCAACCGCTGCAATGTGACTATCCTTGCAAGCAATGTCCAATACACATCCCGATCAATTGAATACGATTAACATTTTAGTCTATCGGGTCCAATACATGTGGAAACGCCATGCGTTGTTTTAGTGTGCAAAGTCAGTTCCATTTGCGGAATAAATTATTCCATCTGTCCTGTTTTAAAAAATTTCCCGTACCCTAGAAGAAAAAGATACAACAGCCCTAAAACTGGTCAACCTCTTTATCGTGCAGAAAAATATATTTAAAAATGCACAGGCAGTAAAAATGTTAGCTTGCTAGATAGCCACTCAGCCGCAAAGCCAGTCGACCTGTGTCGAATATCGTGCTAGTCAAACTTTAATTTTAATACGCCAAGTATGATATAATTGCGACTATGCTTCCCTTCAAGATATTCGTAGGAACGTAGAATAAGACTTTTCAATAGTAAAATAGCAAGCTACAGTGTACTGATGCAGTACGGTCTATTCAAAGGACAAGGAAGGTTTGGCGGAAAGCGGAAATAGTTCTCAAACAGGCGGTAACAAAAGCCTTGGACATTCCCAAGGCTCGTCGCGATTTCGAATTCAATACTGTATCATATCTGGTCTTGATAGATCGAATCCCCTACAGATATATTGACTATCGTATTAACGCTAGCCTGTTTGCCACTTGCAATACACATAACGCTAGACATCACAAGCTAACAAGCCGCTACCGAGAAAATTAGCTAGCGTTATGCTAGTACTCGCTGCACACTGCAGTGCAGTTGAGTGAGGGGCGGTTCACGTCGGCATTCAGGCCTTAGTATTTTGCAAATGCATTTATTTGTACGCAAAAAACGGGCACAGCAAGCCATTACCCAAATAGAGATAGTATATATTGACTGCACTACCTCATTTGCCACTATTACCTAATCTGGATAAAGCAATTTTGTAAAATAAACGATAGCAAAACGGCTAACTACCTTAGCGCGCGCCATAGAATGACTGGCAGCAAATCGGCGCCTACCCTGCCATCACACCAAAACAGGGTTCGATGCGAAGAACGGCAGACCTACTTAAACTGTACATTCAATTTTCAAGCGTTCTTACCTTCTTGAAATTTAGGTTTAGGGTCCTGTTTTGGCGCCATTCACAGATTAAACTATTAAAGTATCTGAAAAATCAAATTCAGGCATCGCCAGCTCCGATTTCATCCAGACACCGTGAAAGCGCGACTCTGCGTCACTGGGGCAACGCAAAGCCATTGCGCATTCGTCATGTGACTATGTGATTGCATTACGTCAGCGTCTCAACTTTATTGAGGGGCGTATTTAGCTGGTGACCTCGAAAATTCAGTGCAAGGTCATTTCACTGTCATGGCGGAAATATGTTCCATTATTTCAATTTTTTCGAATAAAGCAAAATGAATAGGACATATAATTGGTCGTCCAAGCACTTTACACACAAGATCCCTCAGGCACAGAATGTTGTCTCAATGAGTGATACAACTGAAATACTTAATATATTCCTCATTTAATTGTCTGTTAAAGTCAGAATCTTGCTGAAAAACAATGCTCTCATCCAGACCAACTCAGATTTTTCTGCAGACAGTGAGGCACAGTACCTGTATCAAAAGTACAAGTGTCTTTATCCATGTTTTGAATCCATGCCCTTCTTGTTTGAAGTCCAGAGGCTTAACCATAACACACACTGGAATTTTTGATGGAAGGTTGTAAAAAAACAATTATATAAAACAAGACAAATATTCAATACCAAACATCAAATTACCACAGTATAACAAGCACAGTATAGCATTATCTCAGCATTGTAATAAAATCATATATTTACGTTTCATTTACGTTTTAAATATGTATCCAACCATTGTTTTAACTTTTGTGTTTACTTAAATTAAAACTATTATTACAATTAAGTAATAATTATGTCACATATGGGTGGGTGCAAAATTACATTACACTGTTTATCAGACCTTCTGCTCCAGATATATTCAGATATGGTGTAAATAAGGTTTTCAGTTAAAATCCCAATGTACCTTGAGGAAGGTAATTAGTCTGAATTGACTCAGTCGTTCACAGAGCCAGTAAGTGAAACAACACAGGACAGGTTGGTCAGCCAAGTTGACATACATTCTGAATGCAAGAGAATTAACGGCAGCATTTAAATCAGCTTGTGGTTTTTCTTTATAATGTAATGAGTCATGTTTACAGGACAGTTGTAGAACCATTCCTTAATGAGCTAGCTACATCAAAGCTTTTATTAAAAAAATGTAAAAACACTTTACGATTTTTATTTTGTTTTTAATTGTTCCATTTAGATCTGACCTGGTGTAAATTAGATGCAGGCTGACAGCAAAGACATTGAATTGTTTTTTGAAATACGTAACTGAACACAATGATTGTATTAATTACAGTGTCCATAGTTCGTACCGCACAATTTCATTACTTTTTAGTACTTAAGTATTGAAGCTAGATCCTCACATTTATTCAAAAATGTAATTGCTTTGTCATCTCTATTTTTGTTGCTTTCAAGCAAATTGGAGGAGGCAATTACTAAGAAGTACATCTACCAAGACATTTACTGGTGCCTACTAAAATTCAGTCAGCTCAGGTAAAATAGACAAAAGGAGTTATTGTTAGTGTAACAATGAAACAAAAACCCCAAAATTTAAAACTTTTTTTTATGTCAAAAGAATTAAAATGATACAGCAAAAATGCGGCAAAAAGTTTTGTGGTCAGACAAGACAAAATTTAAATTTTATATCTAAATGACCCAAAGTAAATGTAAACATCCTTGGCCTTACTTTTGGCACAAAGCGAACACAGCACAACACCCAGTCAAAACATTCCTACTGCCCAGCACTGAGGTGTTGGCACCCTGTTATGGGGATGCTCCTTATCGGTCAGGACTGGGAAACTTGTCTGGACCGAGAGGTAAACGGTTCGAGGCAGAAGCAACACTGGAGTGGCTTAAGAACAACTAAGTGAATGTCTTTGTGACCCTAATAAAAAGTATTACGTATGACTTGCCCACGGATGCCCATACATTTTGTGCCATGGAGTTCGCCCTTATATCGTCTACCTTTCCCAATGAAGAGAGCAGTCTGCATAGTGCAAAATCACAGGCTTATTGATCTGTTCGCTTAGAGACTTGTCTAGTGTCATTCAAAACACACTGACCTTTTCCTGTGGTTCAGGGGCAGGACACCATAAAGCCAACTTATGTTAAAAAGACTGGAGATTCCACTTGATTTTTTAGCATGAAGAGCATTTTCAGAAGAAACGATAGATTAGGTTTGTTAAAGCTTTGAATACTTATGCCGGTCTAATTATTATTTAATGTTAGTTAAATGTTATTATTTAACAAGTTTAATGATGACAGGCCATATTTTATATTTCTTTATTCATTTCTGCATTCCCATCTCTACTCTGCGATTCAGTCACTATACTTCTTCACGTGTCAGAGTGATTTCCTTCTCCTGTTCTTATATTACACACACACACACACACACACACACACACACACACACACACACACACACACACACACACACACACACACA
>JAOYSI010000002.1:1399471-1422670 GCA_025775065.1 Hiodon alosoides | reverse complement strand
CACACACACACATATATATTTGTGTGTGTGTGTGTGTGTGTGTGTGTGTATGTGAATTCGCACACCACACACGTCGATATAGAGCAGTTTATTTTTTAAACAGACCAACCAATGTTTAGGTTAAAACTTACAAAGCCGTAACATATAAAATAAGGTTTTGTCCTGGAGGTCTGCAGAGATTGCCACATAAATCATAGCAGTCTTCGTCGGGGGAAGTTTAATAAACGCGCCCATTGAAAAAGAATGTTCCCCATTTAACAGTTGTATCAGCACCATATAAAACCATGACCCTAATAAATTTAATTTTAGAGACAAATCAATCCGCTTATTTCATATTGATCCTCGGTTTGATACACAAGGATCGCCTTTTTCAGCCTTTTTGTTTCGAATGAAAATAGCATTTCGATTACACCCTTTATTAGGAAAAGATTGCTCCAAGAGGATCGGTGTGGCCTGAAAATTAAATGGTGACATTTTAATTACTAGACATTGATAAAAGAATCCTGGGAATGGCTGTTTAGAGGGCTGGCACACTTTGTCTGACCTGATGTGCTAATCAAGTTGGACTGCTCCGCAAAAGGTCACCGGCGCAAGCAATACAATGCAGACGCGAACATCCACAGCAAATGGCAACATGAAGGAACCGCGTGGCGCTGAATAGAGAGGCAATCTCCAAACCAAACCGGGTCAATATTTCGGGAGGCGTGTTTGTGTTCAAAACAAATTGAGCGTCCCAATTTCCATCTGCTACAAGATTACGTCGCAGGCACTGTATTTTGCATATCAATGGTGATTTTGGTTTTGTGATTTTAATTATGAGTTTTCAGTGTGTATTACTATTCCAAAGCAGTGCTTGATTTAAAAAAAAAATGTGTAGTCAGTTGCATAAGTATTAAGGTAGTTCTTACATTCCAATACAACGGAATTCATAACGGTGAGTCGTTGGAACCATTCCATCACTTCGCCTTTGTGCAATACACAGAGCTGACTCTTAGGGACGCTATGCACACCGAGCTACTTCTAACAAGGGCTCGCTGTACTACACTTCTCTATCTATTTACAATCGGGGAACGCCTATTTGCCACTAATACATTATAAACACTAATATTTTTATAAACCCATTGGGATGAAGAAAAAACAGCACAACTTTAATGATGAATAACTGAAATGATGTTGAACAAAGAATATTGCCGATTGGTCATAAACGTATCTACTTACTGAATTCAGACAGTGGATATTTTGCTCCATATTTAATTAACAATGCTCTCGTCATCGCATGATTGCTTAAATCTTAAATAGTCTTAAATAAGACTGGACTAAAATGTTGACGAGTCGAGTGGCCAGAAGCGAGACGACGGAGACGATTCGTGAGGGAGAACGGAAATGTACCACAACAGACCGCATGACATGACGGTAATGTGAGAACATAATCGAAGCACTTCCCTGGGAGCACTATTCCTCTTTAAATACAAAATATTGGAAAAGGCATCAGAATATACAGTACTGCTCTACTGGGATTTTATCCCTGACAATTAAAATATATACATATTTTGTTTGCCCCCCCCCCCCCCCCCTCTTTTCCAGGAAAAAAACACCACTCAGTTAAATAATCTTCAGTTCAATTCGCCCTAGATGGGGTGCAGTGTCTTGGTAAGTGGAATAGTGAAATGAAAACCGGGCTGTCAATAGATAAAGCTATTGATTGGACAAAGCACTGCAGACACTAGTCAGAGAGACAGAAACAAGATGAGACAAATTTAAAACATGCCCCTCCCCCCAAATCTCTAACTGGAGTCATTGGAATTGGGAGATAAATTACTATAAAATTCATTTAAAAAAGTTTAAATGTACATATAACCTCAGTGAATGTTAAGGATAAAAAGTCTTCAAGTGCCAATAATGTGGTTTTTACATTATTCCAAAAACATGACCATGGTTCAACTGCCCCTAACAGCTGACGTCTTATTAAAGTGTGTAACAAGCCTACTACTTCATCTGCCCAAAAAAAAGCTAAGTGTTATAGTAGAATATATCACCGAGTACACAGGCATTCACAAAAATGTTCTCCAACACTAAATTCTTTAAACCTAAATAAAAGGGAACAAAGTATCTGAACAATTCTTCATTTAAAATGTAAAAGCATTTAACCCGCCTTTGATGTACTATAAAACAGCTAGAGTACAAAAGCTCTTACATTAAAGGAGCTACGTAATGAATGGCCTTTTTTTTTTTTTTTTAATGAAAGACACGCACAAGTTTCCGTTCTGTATTCTTTTATATATTATTGCACACAGTTTCCCCTGATCAAATTAGTTCTAGGTACTTACAGTATAAGATACATGGCAAACAGATTATGTTTGCTTAGCATTTAGCTTTCCATTGGCACATTAAAATTTGATTTGAAATAAAAAGGCAGTAAAGTGGCACAATAGCAATTTAAAAAACAAACAAAAGGACAACAATAATAAACATACACAATGAAATACTTCTAAACTAAAGAAGTGAAGTGGACTAGTTACAGGTGCAGTTGTGATGGCAACACACACGCAGCAGCCGGAAGGATACAGCGACGTATCTTATGTCAGCCCTAGTGTCCCCTGCCGTGTGTCCAGCCAGCAAAAGGATCTGGCACAAAGAAACCTCACGGTGCATACCATTTCTCCTTCTACATGTGGTTCGCATTTTACTGCTGATACATTTTCCGATTCAACGCACTTTTTGACAAAAGTAAAATGGGTTTCAAATTTTTATTAAAGCAGCTCTCCGGTTTTATATTCGGTTAATCAATTTTCCTTCCCTCCATTTAAAGTTCAGAATAAAAATAAAAGGTGATATCACTGTGAATTCAGCGAGGCCGTCTGGACAAACACAACAAGGACTCAACAAGAGTACTTCTGTTTGGCACCAATCAGGAGAAGGGAATACAGTCAAACCGAATGCCAGTGAAAACTAAAACTGACAGGCCTTTACTAATTATAGAGCACAGTCATCAAGTCAATCCATTACTTCATGTTTGATCAACACTACTGAAGAAAATAATTGAACTGCACAGTTCCTAAAGTAGTTTTCACTCCAATGATAAATGTTTCCATATTTAAATTACCCAAAATCCATTTTTAACTTCTGACCTATTTGAACAGTAAAAAAAACAAAAGTTTGAAGTAGATACTTTATACAAGGCAACTCACTATCGTGTAATGTCAATGGGCTCCGCAGTTCATTTAAAATTTGCAAGCACTTTAAACGACCAAATATAATTTTTAATTTTAATTTTAAACACAGTTGGTATAACGACAACAGAATATGTGGAGTTTAAATGAAATATAATTTTAATTCTAAAGTGGAAATTTTTTTTCTATTTTGGCTTTTTAATTAATTAACTGGAATTAATTAAAAACTCTTTGGAAGTAATCATAGGACTTTCATGTTGCTATAAAATCTCAATGATGATTCACGGCTCCAAGTCAGTACAAAAAATTAGCTACCAATTTTTCAAAAATTAACACTTAAATGTATCAGGGCGTTCCTCTGTTGTTATAATCAATTAGCTATCATTCAGTTTTGTAATTAACTAATTTGCCAGTTTCTGCCCCTTTTGTCTAAGTCAGTGGTTCCTGACCTCCAGGTCGTGATACAAATTAGGTGTGTTTTAAAAAAACGAAAATATACAGTTATATGCTAATCTTAAACAAATAGGTATAATGAAGCAAACAGGAATTCGGCCTAAGTAAATCCCATTCCATATGAAGCGAGCGGTTATCACCATGTGAAGGAATCACATTGAGACAACTGAGAGGAAAACTCCTAATATAATCGGCATCAGTCATTGGTAGCTAGCAATAAGCTATTATACATTTGGAATAGTCAAACTTTCTTTTAAAATGCAAGTTTCCAATTATGAATGGATGGGTAATCAGTTTAGCATACATTCCAACTACCTCAGCTGCAGATTCTCCCAGGAAAAAGCTGACAAAATGAACAGTTATTAAAATTTGACAAATAAAAGCATTTTAAAACACTTTCCATAAAAAAATTATATTTTACATATAAATATTCCATTCAAAAACTTAAAAAACTAAAAATGTGCCCGTCTTCTTGCGTCACGTAACACTTCACGCTAAAATCTAAGTGTAAAACAAATACAATGAAAAATATAATAAGTACATAGTTAAAAAAGCAAGCAGTAGGGACTGTGAGGTTCCCTAATCTACTTGATAAGCAGAGAACCAGCACGCTTGTCAAAAACCCACTGGTTTGAACAACATTACTCAACCACCTAACACCTTGATTGATTCAATTCAGTAAGACTAGGACTGGGTACTTTTTACGCCCATTCAGCAGTTAATGAGGCATCTTTACCAAAAAAATAAATTAAATAAAACAAGTGGGATGAATTCACTGGAATAAACATATCAAAACTTTGTTACTGGAAGAACATTCATAGGTATTTTAGTCAAGCAGCCCTTTTCTGAAAATATTTGTGATATGCTAACAGCTTTTTAATTTAATTACAGTATGGTAACCAGCAGCCAAAAGATCGGATGTGAGGGAAATGTAAATTGGTTTTAAATTGTGATAACCACGAAAAAAGGTATAAAACAAAGTGCCTATCTGAAAGTAAGTTTAGATTTGTATAAACTGCTTTGCAAGCTGCTATGCTTGCAGGTTTGGGAGAGTTCACAATACAGTACTGTGAGTAGAGACTGCTGAACTCTGACTGAGATCAGACCTGACTCATCTCTGTCTGCAGTCAAGGCCGGTTCTAATGCAACCTGCTGAGGTACATATAGCGCTTCCCCAGCTGTCCTGAAGCAGACCGCTACTCGCATCCTGCGGTCACAGGATAGAGGAGGTAGACAGTGGAGATGGCAGACAGCAATGGGCTCAACATCACTCTTCAGAAGAAAAGTTTTTAAAATAAAGCAAAACGCACAGAAAGGCTACTGAAAATGCCGAAAAACGCTAAAAAGCTGCCAATGAGTAAAGCAAGACTGGCATGCGAGGTCAGCTTGGAAACAGGTGCTTGACTTCAGAGCCTTTTCTATTCCAGAGGACTTTCCCAACATAAGAGAAAGGTCTCTTCAATTTAAAGTCCCCCACATCTCTTTATCCATCCGTAAAATGGTCCAGACCACGGCGGTCAAGTATGCTCTCTTTCCATTAACACCTCTCTGCAATCATTTTAAAGCAATCCCAGAAAAAAAAACTCACACATTTGAAACTAGGTGGTAACACAGGGGTCCAGAAAAACCACCAAGGTTGGTTTTTGTTCGTTTGTGAAATCACAGTAAGAACCTCTCGCTCTCTTTGCCAAGGCCCATCTCCAACATAGATTAAGTATGCTGAACTGTCTCCAACTAGGGATTTTTTATACTCTCTCAGCGGTTCTGACAAGGCCATTCTGTCCACTGATGGACTCAAGGCAAATAAAAGCTTAGAAAGGTAGCCATAACACTCCTGACCCCCAATAGCTCTCCCTCCTCAACCCGCTTCTTCACATGAGACTCTGAGCTGGCTGCTGCTGCTGCTGCTGCTGCTGCTGCTGCTGCTGCTGGGATCTCCTCTCTTCAAGGGTGCGGCACACCCACATAGACACCACTTCTGCGTTGCCATCGTCATACAGCTTGATGAAGGGGTGGTCCTGTAGAAAGAGAGGAGGAGACTTTGTTAACATGGGAGCACTGAAAGTATTCTGAGTACAAGCCTATCCTGCATCAAAGCAATGGATGGAAAAAGGTAGATGGCCACTGGCGAGACTGAGAAAAACAGACACACTATTGTCCAGAAGCTGACTGCTACACGGACTTGTCCAGAAGCTGACTGCTACACGGACTTGTCCAGAAGCTGACTTGTTCAGCAAAGCAATGGGGTAATGAGTTTCTGTTTCACCATTGACCTCTAACATGCTCAAACTCCTGCCAATTTCCTACCAGCACCTTACCACCAGGCCACGGCACTAAGATAGCGGAGACAATTCTGCTTAGAACCACAGATTTGATTTCTCACTGCAGCCAAAGAACAGATGAGAGGTGAGAGGTTTAGCATTGACACGTGCTGGTATGACCCAGGGTGAAGTCGTAATAAAGCACAGTCAATGGAAGACGGCAGCTCCCAAACTCGACATGACAACCTGTTGTCCTACAGCACAGCTTTATTGATATGCTCTGCTTGCCAGGTTAATGGTGAAGGAAATGGAAAGTGAATAGGTTTTCAGAGAGGTTGACCAGGGCTGCTTCTCTACTCTATCACTACTGCAGTTTATCTAGATTGTCAACTTCCCTTTTCTTCTTCCCAGAAACAGACGCAGTGCTTCCATTTACCAAGGACAGTCCTTTCATGGAGCTTCTCAAAGCAGTTATACATCGTGGGTCACATTACGGTGTGGTTCTGTAAGTACATATTTCAGCAATGTTAGTGAGTAATTGCTACTTAAACTGCATGCATGTGTGTTATTTAGAGATGCACACCACATATCAGAGCAAGGGAAAAATTGCTGCTTTTTTCTATAGTTTTCTGTCTACTTAATTTTAGGTTCGTTACCATGGACTGAATGAAACACTCAAAGCACAGCTAATGAAAGCTTTGGACAGCTGACAAAACTATTGCATATATTACTCCTCTAAACACATTTTATCTAAAGAAAATGTTTCACTATGCCTGTTTTTTTCCTATTTAGCTATCACTTATTTTGTACTCCCTGTAAAAAAAAAAAAAAAAAAAAAAAAAGGTATTATAAAGGTAAGACTTTATAAAACGGTTAGTGACCTAAAAACACACTGCCTCCTGCACAGTAAAAGACACACGACCTTCTGAATTTCAGAATTAAATGTTGTTCAGAGCACATGGTACAGAAAGAGGACTGGGTTCTCTCTCACCCACTTCCGCACTCCCACACACACAGCACTTGAACGGAAATGTTCTGGAAACGTAAAGCACCAGTTCAGAGAACACAAGGCGACAATGGCGGCGTTACATCTGCAGGACATCCCCTTAAACCCCAGCACTGTGCCCTTGAGGTCAGTGGGGGGTCAGGGGTGGGGGAGAAGGGTACGTCTCTGTAGCACGTTGGGTGACAGTGACTGGCAGTTGAACTAATTTTTCATGTCAAGTTGGAAAATGAGATAAACAATGACAGACCAGGCTTTTTAAATGAACTTGTCACTCCTGGTTTCCGTGATAAAGGGTCTGCTTTAAAAGGCTCTATTAAACCAGCGCACTGTTAATAGGAGTTCAATCTTAAGAAAATAAATAGCTCCACAAATGAAAGTCAATTTATGCTCTTTTTTGTTACAATAAAAAAAGAGCAAGTACAAACACCAATCTTTACAGCAATATTAATCATAAATTTGATATTATATGACTGATCTATTCGTCAGCAATATGTATTCTATGGATTTTTATCATGCATAAATAGGATATAATCCATAAAACCATAATAGTATTTTACAGATAATTAAAAACCATATCTACAGAAGTTAGAAGCAATAAGGAGTAATTTTTCAAACTAGAAAACTCAATACATCCAGGAAAGCAGAAAACGCTGAGTATGGCACATTTCACAGGCAAAGTCTCAGGGCAGCAGATTATATGTGTTCCGTGATATAAGGTTTGTAGGGTAACCGTTTGCCTTTCTACGTATTTTAACTAATCATGAAGTTCTCACTTGGTCTGCTTATGGCCTAACGCACATCATAAAGACATGGAGGGAGGAGGACAGAGTGGGGACACCAGGTATTTAGAAGAAGAGTCATATTGGCTTTCCAATTAAGCCGTCAATCACGTTGTCCTCTTTACTCCTACTGCGAAAATCAATACCAGTTGATTGCTGCAGCCTCTCTGGGACTGTGACTGACCACCGAGGTAACCACAAATTCAGTGCAGCCAAATGGAACGCATTGTAAAGTTAATATAGGGGCACAATTATACAAGATGTGTTGTAGTTCCATAATAAAGCGCCTTTAATTTCGGTGATTTCCCACAATCTTCTGTCCTGGTGGACACGGAGATGTCTCCTGCAGGAGTTATGGAGGAATAAAGACCTTTATGCAGGAGTAAAGGAGGCACAGGGAGCAGCTGCACAGAGGGTGGCGTTCCCAAAATCAACACCGAACAGCCGCTTGACTGGTGATACACGGATTAATGCAGTCCGAGCTGGAGCACCGCGGGCGGGCAGGAGTCGCGGCTCAACGTCTTCCCGGAACAAAGAGTGCCAGAGCCCGCAGTCTGCGCTCCGGTCCAGTCCAGTCCAGTTCACCAAGGCTCCCGAGGACTGGACAGGGCCCCATCAATCCTGCCGTCCCCGCTAATGGGCTGAGCGGACTCTCATACACCGAGGTTAATTACTCGCATATCTGTGCGGGAGGAGGGGATGCAGGGCACCCATCACATCAATTATCCCCAGCCTCTGTGGAGAGGAGGACCCACAGGACCCAGATGCTTGACTTCAATATCCAGCACCAAGCCACCTCTGCTCCCTCCATCCTAACCCTAACAGGTTATCTAGTTATCCAACACTCCTGACTGATGAAATGCAAGCTTACCTCAGGGAGGGCTTTTAGGATTTACGCGCACAGACTAGGGTTGGCACAAATTTCAGTAGTCGAATACTTGACCTTGAAGGCTATGGGATACTAGTCGCCTTATACTACAAACTATTTGGTCTTCATTTGAAATACTTTTGACTAAAAAACGGCCTTCCGAATTACTGTATTATTGGTTATTTTATTGGTTAGTATGAGATGAGTGTGAGACTTCCTACGGGATCAGTCTTGTTCTGAAGTTGTGGTTCCAACCCAAACGGCTCACGCACATATCGAATACGCTACACACTTGCCTCAGAATGGACATTAACGGTGTCTGTAGGTGCCCCATAGCTTAGTCTGCCCTAGCTAATTACAAACGCTTCAGCTACAGCACTCACAAAAGTATCATGCATCTGCTAGCATGGGAGACACTTAATTGGATATTGGTTGCTATATTACATAGCTAACGGCCACAGATTTTAACTATAAATAGTAGCTACCTGGATGGAATTATAGCTATCCACGCTGCAAAACTGAGTGTTGCTAACAAGGTTTTTGCTGAGTGGCAAAACTTTAATGTGGCCCAAACTGCATGCCTTCTGCTCCCCCACAAACCTCACTAGTTCGCCAGTCAAATGAGCACACCTCAATGTCAGAGAAAGGCTCGCGGTGGGGTGGACTGAACGAGGGGCCGATCTGGGACGTGGCCTGTGACTCAGTCATGCTCAGCAGCTGCCGGAAAACAAAAAGGGGGACGTGAGGGTACATAGGCGTCCGACTGCAGTTGCTGAGCGAGAGGCTGCCCAGACACACTCGCGTTTTTTTTTTTTTTTTAACAGGGTTGGGATCACTCATTCAGGCTAATGCAGATACTAGGACTGGGAAAGTGTGCTACAGATTTCAGTTAGGTCCGCTTTCTTTTTTATCACAACTAAATCAATCAATCAGCTTTTTAACAGAGAGTGTGCACAGCCGACGTGTAATATAGACACACGTTGCAGAAAACAGTAAGTCGACGGCGCAGAATTGAATGCTGGGTTAGACAACACGCCCAGGGAATAAAATGTTATGTACTATATGAACGGCAAAGTGCACACCTTTGGGCTAATTTTGGCAGGTTGGAAAAGCTCTATCACCTGCCATCTGTCCGGTTCAAGCCCAGCTCAGAAGCACACGACCGCGACCGCGTGCCGCTGCACGCTTCAACCGAGGAGCGTCATTAATTAAAACACCTGCTCCGAAAAGCCGGCGTGGACGGAGGGACTTTATTAATAGAGGAAATAAAATAAATACTTCTTAGTTAGGTCATTATCTGGCTCACGCTTACCTTTCTGCAAAAGAGCAGAAGGGAAAACTCATTTAAAAGTGTGCCTGCATTAATCACAGCGCGGAATCAAAGTATGATAATCACCTGAATACTCTATTAAAATAAAACTGCCAACCCAGGGGAAATTTTACCTTACTCTTTAATTGTTTTGAGGCTTTGATAGGCTTTTTAATCTAAGATTAATTTATGCAATTTTAAATAACTCAACATATGATTAATAAGCTTGAAAATTAAAAGGAGTCTAAAGCAATTATAACAAGTGGCTGGCCATCACCTCATTAGACGGTGTTGGAAAGATGCAGCCGAGAAGAGTGCATGTGTACGTGAGTGAGTGAGTGAGTGTGCACGTATACGAGTGTGAGTGTGTGTGTGTGTGAGTGAGTGAGTGAGTGTGCGCGTATATGAGTGTGTGTGGGTGTGAGTGAGTGCGCGTATACGAGTGTGTGCACGTATATGAGTGTGAGTCTGTGTGTGTGAGTGAGTGAGCGCGCGTATGAGTGTGTGTGTGTGTGTTAGTGAGTGTGTGCGCGTATATGAGTGTGTGTGTGTGCATGTATACGAGTGTGAGTGTGTGTGTGTGTGTGTATGTGTGCATGTATATGAGTGTGAGAGTGTGTGTGTGCGTGTGTGTGAGTGAGTGTGTGCGTGTGTGTGAGTGAGTGTGTGCGCGTATGAGTGTGAGTGTGTGTGAGTGTGCACGTATGAGTGTGAGTGAGTGTGTGTGTGTGTGTGTGTGTGTGTGTGTGTGTGTGAGTGAGTGAGACTGTGTAAAAAAAGGAAGGGCAGGGTCATTCGAGCAGTTTAAGGATCTCCCTGTGTTTGTAGAGGAAAGAGAGGTGGCCAGCTAAGCCCAGGAAATAGCAAAGGAAAGGAGGAGTAAAGGAGTGAAGGGAGGTGGAGGGGTCAGAGTTTTAACTAGGGCTTTGCAGATTTGCATACTAATGATCCGTTCCCACTGGAAGCTGGCAAGGGCAAAGTGAGAAAAAGGGGAACTTACAAGTGCTGATCTTTCACTAAAACACTTACCAAATCAACCGACACTGAGCAAGGATAAATTCACCATGGGCAACGGGTGGGACACAGCCCTTACACTGCGTCGTATTCGTTCAGCCCGTGCTCTCATCCGGAGCGACCTCCGGACGCATACCATCACGTAACACTGTAAACAAAGTCGACACATTCATAGATAGCCAATGGCGCACACAAGCATACGGCCTGCATCGCACCCAGATAATCGCAAGCTGTCAAGAGGCTAGCAGGCTGGCTGAACGCAGCCCAGATCTGATACGCATGACCTGTGGACAAGCAATCAGTCATTCTGTGTACTTTATGGGCTGCCCAATGGCACACTACTAACAACATTAGGAGCACACTCTAATATCAGCACCAAGTATTGAGTGATGACTTTAAAGTACACTTTACAAGTTGTCAGATCATCCTCTGCAGTCGCTACTGAAATCTAATAAAACTCAGTGAAACTTTATGAAGTGTCTGTTTTTAGCAAGGATTGTGCTAAAAACAGGATTGTGACCTCCAGACAAACTCCTTCTGACGACAGTAGATCTTTATACACTTAGAAAAAAAACAAAAACAAAGATTAATTTGCCTGGAAAATAAATAAATACATAAATACATAAAATGTGTGTAAAAAAAAATAAATACATAAGATGTGTAAAATGTGTAAACATGATAAGAACTGCAGGCCCCTAAAAAAAAAAAAGGTCTGTCAAAGCTGGGACAGATCTGCTGTGACTGGAGCCCTTTTGTCTCCTAAAGACTGGCCCCCAGGGCCTCACCACTCCCCCCCATCCCAAACCACTCCTAAACTCCCATCACTACCCCTCACACTCATTTCACACTGGTGGGGGGGGATCCTCAGCAGGTTTGGCGACTTGCTCAGACTCAAAGGCAGGACACGCGGCCCCCTTTTGTCACGGGAAAGGGGCTCATCTGCCACATCTGGGCACGGGCGGTCTTGAGGGACTGCCGGGACAAAGGTGCTAAAAGGCAGTGTGACAATGAGGACCCTCCGATGGGTATTGAAGCAGAGCAGGGCGTGCGGTGGAGGACAGGGGCTGTCAATCACGGCACAATCACACTCGCAGACACAAACCGGAGGCAGTTCATGTGCACGCCCCCCACGCCTTCATCGGTTTGTGACAACCACTTTGCGGACCATTACTTCCATTTCAACCAGTTCAAGGAAACTAACTTTAATGTACTCTTTAAGAGTGATACAGTGATGGTTTTTCAGTAAAATACTCAGGAGTGACCGTTTTGCCTAATGCCTGAAAGCGCTTTATTATCAGTTAAGCAGTATCTACCGTTTTTAACAGAGAGGAAATCTTCATTTTAAAGCAGCTTTGTTGTTCCAAGCATCCTCTCATGCTGTACGTTCCAGAGCAGCGAGTGTAAAAACAAGGGGGAACCCCGGTGCTGATATCCTGATTGACAGACTGGTGTGTGTGTGTGTGTGTGTGTGTGTGTGTGTGTGTGTGTGCGCGCGCGCGCAGAAAAAGGAAGACCAACGGCGACAGTCCACTCTCAGACCAGATAGGACGCGTAATAATAAATGAAAAAACCAACAGAGGGCCGTATTTGCGACAGACAGGGCGTCTCGGGTTGGGAGTTGGGGACGCACAATGTCATTATCCACACACACCCTGAGATACATTAGCGCGGGCGGCCAAGCTCAATTAGGCCTGAGCTGATACTTTACTGGAGACTAACTCGCCATTAATGATCATTCATTACGAGGACACTCTGAGTGACGATGTACAGAGAGACCCAGGCCATTGGGCGCGCGTGCATGGGCACGGGGGGACCCTTGGCTTTTACACGGGGCCGCGCCGATTCCAGAGGAACGCTTACAAGCGACACCGGCGAAGGGAAGACGATAATAATTCAGATAATGGAATAATAGCAATAATAATAATAAATGCGGATGCCAGGCTGCCCGAGAGGGAGAGGACATTATCATAAAGACACAATTTGCTTATTTTGCAGGCTCTGCTGAGAGAACAAGCGGAAGAGATAATAACTATTAGTAAATCGCAGCGCTTTGCCAGATTCCAGCTGTGGCGGCAGCATTTACATACAGATAGAATGGGTATAGATGGTTAATATGTATGCATAAGGGAGGGGGACCCTTCCCTTTCTGGCCTGAGACGAGACAATCAGCCGCTCTCGCAGGCGCGCTGATCGGTCGCGCGGTCATGACCTCATCTGCTGCTCATCACAGGAGTGGGGAAATGGAGGCTGCAGGGGAGAGGGGCCCAAACACAGGCAACAAGAGAGGTCTAAGCCCCCCTGGCACCTCGGGAGGCAGGGATCAGCGCACACTCGCGCTGCAAAGGAATGGAGATGAACCACCACCACCCCCCCACCGCATCTGATATGCAGGGCTAGAGATACGAATCGGGGCATAAGTCCGGGCGTTCCAGTCCATTCCATCCCAATAAGATTTATTATGTCCTTATTTAACCCCCATTATATTGTCAGATTCTGCTTTATTATCATAATGTGGACACCTCAAGCTGAAATGAATCAAACTACTCAATGGAAGTATTATTCACGTCGCTGCCTCCAACTTGCCCTTTCTTCCCATTCCGTTAAAAGCAGACACAACGGAGAGCGCTCGAGGCTAAACAGAGAGGAGGAGGAGGAGACAAAGGTCCTCCCGCATAGGAGCTCAATCAAGTCCGAGTTCTCGCTAGCAGCCAAAAGCATTCAGGTCAGCGAGTGGACGCAGCTTCGCCCTCCACACCGGGATAGGAGCCCACAGTAGATCGGCTTGGGTTTTTATAAAAGTTCTACACCTTCAGCTCTGCACTCGGTCCGGCCGCCCATTATGCTGCTGTTCATGAATTCTCACTGGTATTGACAGGCGTACTGCGTGCATGCGACAGGAACGAGAGTGGTGAAAGGGAAGCTCCTCTGGGTGTCCCGCGCTGGGGTGCGTCCTGGCGTGAACAGGTCCCGGAGTGAGAACACCGCGCAGCATTTGCACCTCTGCTCTCGACGGACAGCACTGTCCCCGGTCCTGAAACAGCCCAGCCCGCCGCTCTCATTGCAGCTTTTAAAGTCAGGAGGTGCTAATTGAGCCGGCCATGTGCGCTAACACGAGATCACGGACCTCTGTCCAGGCCCGACACACACACACACACACACACAAACGGGGTGAGGTTGAGTGCTCACCCTCTCCTCCATCGGAGGATACCAGGGTTCACAAACTTTCGCTAATGAACTGTGTAACATTGGGGGTGGTTTGTGCCCTGGCTGACGCCTTGTTCTGAACACGAGGAATCAGGTAGTAAACCCACATACCCTGTGGTTTACCCACAATTTCGTTACAGCAGGCTTAATGATGTCAGTAATAATATCTTTGTCGTTGTTAATATATATTCCTAGAGTCGGGGAAATCAAACTGAAGGTAAATTCAAATAATTTTATCAATGTTTAAAAAAAGAAAAAAGAAAAAGGTATCAGTATAAATAAAGCGTATTAACCATTACTGGGTTAACCCCCACATGAACAGTGTGTCCTGACGGGCAAAGTGGGACAGGCGGACCCCCGTCCTGGGAGGCCCCGGCCCATCCAGCAGCCAGCCAGCTCTGCGCCACGCCGACTCCAGCGCCGCTCATTCTTCACGCCTGCTATACGTGCCCCGCACCCTGCCCCGTCGGCCCCCTTCTAATTGCGTTTTGCCCTTAATTTATTGATGGCTTTCCACCGCTAATCACAGTCAGATGCCGGAGGAGCAGGCGCCAGGAGCGGCACGGTCTATAATTATTATTTACTAATTCTACTGGAGGCCCTTGTTATTTATTTTCAACAGCTTGTTCATTGTCAAATCAACTAATCTACACTAAATAAAGTCACCTTTTGGGAATTGCCCTCTCTTCTGCAGCTTGACTATAAACAGTCACTTCCCAGCAGGCAATGCTCCAGAGGGGAAAAGGCCTGATACAGAGGACAGCACTGCTGGTCACCGCACCACAGCAATCACAACGCGAGGAAAGGGCTAAAAGATGCGGAGATTGACTTCATCACGTCTTTGACAGTGAGTAAAGGAAGACTGATAGAGGCGGGTTGGGTTGAGAGAGCTGGTTATGACAAACTTGTAGGTTCTCCAGCACCGCAGCAGCACACAGGGAACAGGTCAGGGCAACTCACCATGAGGTTGTTGGGCGCTGGGCGTTCTTTGGGCTGTTTCCTCATGCTGTGGGCACAAATAAATTATTGAAATCAGGTAATCTGTGATTGCATGGACGGCATCTATGTGCTGTCAAACTTTATTTAAACTTCGTCTAACCTGGACATGCTAAAGTGAATGATGTATCTAAAAAGTTTTCCGATGATCAAGTTCTGCACGCATCGGAAATATAAAATCTTTTCACAGTTAGACAGGCCAACTGTGGCAGACGCTCAAAAAAATAGATGCCCGATTGCATGGATAGGCCCTTTTACTGACACACCAAAATGCATGCCACTCCACAAATGTAATGTTAAACAGTGCTGGGATCAACAAGCCCTTATCTTATTATCATGGTATCATCACCACCCATTAAATCAACCTGGCGTTTAGTAGTTGACTAATTGGCTGTAAAGGGGCCCTCCTTGGCCCAGATCACCTAGGCATGGGTAAATTTGTCATTTCGACCTAGATAAGGGAAGTGAGGGATTAGGGGGAGAAGGAAACATTTGGAGGTAACCGGTTGGCTCGGTGATGAATTATGCATGCTGGCGATTGGGCTAAGAATAGCCAGGGAGTTGACGGTACAGTGCCAGGGCTCTCCATGCTGGCCAGGGTCTGTGCAGCTCCAGCGCCAGGTGACCTGTTTGTGTAAATAAGGCTAGGGGAGAGTAAACAGCAGCTGGCTGACACTCTGGACTCTCCTCGCACCACTCCTGGGGTCCAGGGAAGGGTGTAGGAGCCAGGGAAACCAAACCAGCACCCAGGGGCAACACCCTGGTGCGCTGCGTTGTGCGCGCACGGGCAGGGGTGAGCAGACCAGGGATGCAGTTTGTGTAAATATTTTGAATTCGCTTCAGCACCGTGGCACTACAACACACAAACCGGTTTAAAGGGACCCTTGTGGACTCCTACCCTCAAAAGTCTGTCCTATCCTTGTTAGCCTCCCTCTGCGTTTGCTATTCCTTCGGCTGCGTATCAAGACAGCCACATTCAGCACAAGGCAAGGTGAAGGTGACCTGACAATGTCTTCCTGGACCATCAAAGAGCTTCAATTCAACCATTTGTTACTTTCTAAAGCATCGATGGTTGTTTGAAATAACATTTTCACTGATCAGTTCGGGCCTAGTGATTGCTTAATATGTATCCCAAGAACTTACGCAATGCCGGCATCGTACTGAGAGTGAGTGCTAGATGTGTGTGTGATAAGTGTGTTCAACAGAGATAAATATGTATGTGTGTGTGTGTGTGTGTGCGTGTGTGTGTGTGCTTGTAACAAGCAATGAGTGCCTATAGGAGTTTAGGCCAGAGATACAATCAAAGCATAGGCGTAGATATTACCATACACTTACCATTGCGTGATAAAGTGAACAAATATCTCGCTAAACTGCCCCACGGGAAGGACTGGAGGGTCCTGTTAGGGCAAGGGGGGTAGGCAGAGAGAGCGATACAATGTGATAAATATTTTTGTCAAATATGATAAATCACCAAATTCACAATTTACATTACAAATCAATCTCTCAAAAATATGAAAATGACTAACATTTACCCTATTATTTTAAAATTTTAATATATACATATTTAAGTATTTATTTATTCATATTATTTATCCAATATATATATTTGTATAATAAATAAAAGTACAAAAATGTGTGGATAAATATGATTTGTGAAATTCTAAACTATCCAATGAATATAATATAATGATATAATATATAAAGATGCAGCAAGCAAGGGGATGGCAGAGGCAGTGGGGTGGCTGTGTGTGCGTATGAGACAGCAGGGAGTGAACCAGAGACGTGGCCAGAGGAGAGGGCAAATAATAAAGGAGTAGCGGGCCACAGTTGATCCCACGAAAGAAAAATAGGTGATTTGTTAGAGGAGACAAAAGACCAAAAACAGAAGTGAACGTAGCCAATGTGAGCACAGATGTGAAGAGCTGAAGATAAAGGGGAGGGATGAACGGAGGGGCAGGTTTGTGATTTCAGAATATGGCGGCCAGGTGTTTTTGCTTACTGCGCAGCAGTTTTCCGAAACATATTACGTTAAACGGCATGTTCAATTCGTCATATATGTTTAATTTGTTTTAGCGAATGTGGGCCTCCTTGTCAAATGTGTTGATAACACCTACTCTACAGTTAAAGACCCTTAACAGGAAAGAATCACTTCTACCAGCACTAATGAACCTTTTCAATCTCTGCATTTTAAGATTCCTAAGATTCTTAAGATTCCTAACAGCAAAGAACTCTCCTTACCTGTAAAGCCTAAGACCTTGTTTCCATGGCTTTCATTTCTATACCATGGTATGCAAACCGCTCGGTAATTATAGCATGCCAAGCTGTCCCCACAAAGCAGATAAATCAAAGTAGATGACAAAATACCAATAACGGTAACCATGGAAATAACGGTCATCGCAAAAGGGTTAAATGCCACGATGCTTATTTCAGCATCGTTTTCCTTTTTGTTTGACATAAAAACACTGCAGAAGAAATAAATCTTTAAAAAATTCTCAACACTGGACACCAGTTTCCACACCAGCACTCCTTAATATCTGCGGTATTTGATTATAAACCTTTATGTTCCCGCGACAATGTTTAGTTGTTTGTGGCTGTTGTACTCCGAAGTTTATTAACATTTTCATTTCGTAACCCTCCCATGGAGTTTGTTTAACCAGCTTTAAAAAAACAAGAAACCTTTGTTTATGTGCCTCGTACCTCATGCACCGTGCCAGTAACACAGTAACAGGTATGAAAGCGTGCTGGTACATCGAGGTGTATGAATACCGAAGCTTTGGCACGGTATAGATTTTTACACAAATCACAGAGACATGACATACAACAGTAATACTTGTCACACACTTGAATTACACTTGCTGATGAACTGAATTTCACTGAGTGAAAAACTTTTCATCACCTATGGTTAAAAAATAAATAAATGTCATGTGGTAATGCACAGAGAGTGTGTTAAACTGGCTCGCCCACGGACAATCCTTCCTTGCAGCCCCCACAACTTTCTCCGGCGGTTACCGCACGCGAGCGAGTGGCGGGCGTGGTGTGGCGGGTTGAGGGCTTGCTGCGCAGACACAGCCCCGACCCAGTCCATGTCGGGTATTCAGGAGCCGTGAGCCATGTCGTGTATAACAGCTGTGCCTGAGAGCTTCCGCAGAAAGACCCCCCCAGGCAACACTGGGAGGAGGGACCGTGACCAATCACGGCTGGATTGCTCCCACGCTTCCACACAGGCGCCAACATAGAGCAGAGCCAGGCCTGGAACCAGGGCTTCTCCCCCAAGCCATCTCCCTTTCATGTCGGGGGAAACCACTCTGAGCGGCCATTGAGAAATCGGCCGTGCTGACGGCTGGGGCACTAAGGAGAGGGTTATTTCGGCGCGTCAAAGACAGACGTTTGGGATGCTCCCGATTAAAGTGACGGAGCACGGACGATTTCTGAGAGCTGAAACAACAGCATCTTCTCAAAGCGGCGCACACAGCTCAAGAGACGTGGGGAAAATAAACTAGATAAGGCCTCCTGTCCGGAGGGGGTAGGGGCAAACCGGAACCCGAGCCTCCACCTGATCTCATTGGCCATTACAAAAAACACCTTTCGGCAGCTTTCCCTTTCCCGCTGACGTTATGCTCAAAGTACCTCTCAAAATGTGATACATGCACCTATTTAAATTAACAAAGGAATGACTTATTTTAATCTCCCTGTGCTTTGGAGTGCTGAATCCGCTTGGATGAGCAATGTATCATTACATACAGCCCCTCCAGCACTGCGACCTGCACCGCTCGGAGTGCGTGACGTTCGCAGAGCACCAAACAATTACCCCCGCACACAGCTCTGTCACACACATGCATGTATTCATTATGGGCGGAGTGAGGGGGGGGGGGTGCGGCTTTGATATGTCAGAAGTGAGCGGATGATGAAAGCCGAGTTGCATTATGCGGTCGGCCGTCATTACAAGACACTACAGACAGGCACAGACCGGAGCCTCTTCCCTTACACAATGTGAGGGGTAAATATACATGTAATTGTCTGGGACCAATTATCAAGAAAAAAAGATCAGTAATTACAGAGGGGGAAAAAAAAAAATTAAGCAGAACTCTTATTAGTACATTGTTTGCTATTCAATAACAAGGGGGGGGGGGGGGGCAGGAACAGATACGCAGCTGTCTAAATGTGAAGGATACGAAACCATTTTTCTCCAGATTTATTTTTCACAAATGGAGGCCAATTTACCACTCTTTAACCCCATATAGAGCTGAAATACAAGTGGCTGAGAAGAGTTTCTGAAAGGACATGGAGGAGGACTGAGGAGACAAAAGCAGGACAGGGAACCTGGCCTGCCTCCTCTGATCCCCGCAGCACACACTGGTGTGTTTGCCTGTTTATTCACCATTTCGCCCGGACCCCAGAGGTCCACATTCTTATTTATATCAGCACTCCCAGAGCAACAGCGTTCCACGCACCGCACACCTCCAGCTATACCAATATTAATGATCCTCTTAAAAAGACCCAATTTCATTTTATGGTCCAAATAAATTCACTCCCATAAAAATATTCAACAGAGAGTATAATTAAGCAATTTGAATTTAATTTGTTCTAATTTGACATTCAAAGTCTGTAATCACAAGGATCACAACAGTGATGGCACATGATGGTTACTTCAACATTACTTCAACATCCTCATAATTCTTTTGTTTTTAACATAAACCTGTAATGAAACTTTTTAATGTTTTAATATGACAGGAAAAACTAGTGGCAGTGATATGTTGTACTATTTTGCGACTGGAAACAATCAAATTCAATAAAAACCAAGTCTGGAATGCTGTGTTGACTTCATGCTATTGCCGTGCCCTTGTAATAACATGTAACAAACTGCAGGCTGGTTTGGGGGTCCGCTGCGTAGCGTCTGTCAGAGGACCCCCCCCCCCCCCGAGCCCAGGCAGTGGCGGAACGGCTGAACTGGATTACTCAGAGAAGTGGGTCCATGGGAGTTAATGGCTCTCATTCTCTCTCAGCAGCCAGAAAGTTTTAATTTAGTGCCAGCTCTTATTAAGCCCTTGGTCAGCTGGAATGTAGGTGGCAATCTCAGTGCTCCCTCGCCATGGGGAGGAACAGGGAAGGGCGACAGAAAAAATAGTTTGAGTGATGTGACTGCCTTGTGAGTAATGAACAGTTCAGCCAGGTCAACCCATTACAACTGCAGCCGTTTAATTATTAATTACGCACAATCTATAAGCGAAAGGACAAGTTCAGTATGTTTAATGTGTGGCTGCACTGCCCCCCTCCCTCTCCTGGCATTTTGTTATTAGCACGTGTCAGCAAGGAGCTGAGCCAGAAAGGAGAAAGGCGAAGGGCCCCGTTTATAATGCTACCTGGCAAAAATGCACATACGCGCATGCAGAAACGCACACAAACACGCACTCGCTCACATGCATGCACACGCACGCACGCACGCACGCACGCACGCACGCATGCACGCACGCAAACATGTATGCACACACGCGCATGCAGAAACGCACACAAACACGCACTCGCTCACACGCACGCACTCACGCACACACACGCACGCACTCACACAAACATGCATGCACACACGCGCATGCAGAAACGCACACAAACACGCACTCGCTCACACGCACGCACGCACTCACGCACACACACGCACGCACTCACACAAACATGCATGCACACACGCGCATGCAGAAACGCACACACACAAACACGCACTCGCTCACTCACCCACACACACAAACATGCACTCGCTCACTCACACAAACAAACACGCACTTGCTCACTTACACACCCGCACAAACATGCATGCACTCATGCACACACACAAACACGCACTCGCTCACTCACGCACACACACACACAAACACGCACTCACGCACTCGCTCACTCACTCACACACACAAACACGCACTAGCTCACTCACACACCCGCACAAACACGCACGAAGTCACGCACACACACACACACACACACACACAAACACGCACTCGCTCACTCACACACGTGCGCACTAACGCACATGTACTCACCCACTCACACACAAACACGCACTCGCTCACTCACACACGTGCGCGCGCAAACACCCAGTCACTCACACACTCACACAAACACCCAGTCACTCACACACTCACACAAACACCCAGTCACTCACACACTCACGCAAACACCCAGTCACTCACACACTCACACAAACACCCAGTCACTCACACACTCACACAAACACCCAGTCACTCACACACTCACACAAACACCCAGTCACTCACTCACACACGCGCGCGCAAACACGCGAGCACCCGATCACTCACTCATGCAAACAAGCGCGCGCACGCACACGCACACACACACACACGCTTATAAAATAAAATGATAGTAAATATTTAAACACTTTTACAAGATTAGGTTCACAACATATAATATATCTACCCGTTGAACTTTAAAATGATATGAACAGTACTACAGCATTGGATATCTTTTGTATATTCTTAATCCCAGCTAATCTTTTTTTTTTGTGATCTCAGTGCAGTCTAGGTTCAAAGGACAGAGCAAAAATGATTAAGTAGGAATACATCAATACCCAAACTGTGCAGCAGCACACGGAGGTATTGTGAACAAACCTCAAAAAACAGAGACAAATTTTACCAGGTCAGAAAGTTCGGCTAAGTAATTACATATAGTTGAAAAAGAGTCACACTTGGATTTCACAGTTACATATTAAATTATATTATTATTCATTACCTCTTAAATAAAAAGCCGTTCCTAAAATCCCATTAAATCGCGGATAATTGAGAGTGTTTAATTATAAGCCGCGACAGGAAGTTTGGGACAAAGTTCCAATATGCGAGGTGACCTAGATAATGTCAGAGACATTTTGTTTTAAGAATGACCTTGTTCTGAAACCTCAGCCCAGAATAACTTAGAATAACTCCTCCATCTCCTTACAGTAAAGCAGAGAGCCAGGCTAAAGACAGCAGATTCACACAGAACATTACAGGCAAATTATAACTGGGGCCAGTTTGTAGGCTAACTTTGCCTCTGATTTACATTCACCAACATCACAAGATGCCAAGTTTCTTATCCTATTGTGTCAGTCTCCCATCTCTAATGTATCCAAAACTGAAGAATGCTAACCAGGGTGTGAAGCTACCAAGTGTTCCACTGAGCACATCACGCATGTACAGTGTGGAGTGCGGCGTCTAACGGGGGGAGGAACGGGGGGCCGTTCACCGGCATTGGGCCCAGCTGCGAGGTCAGAGAAGTATGTCAAGGAGTCGGGATCACAGAGATCAAGGTCAATCCAACTCACTCACTCCCCGCGCCACCCCCCAGTCCTCTGCAGCTCAGTCACACTACATTAGCCCTGACCCCACTTGGTGAGTGGGAGGTGTGTGTGTGTGTGTGTGTGTGTGTGTGTGTGCGTGTGTGTGGGGAGGAGGAGGAATCGAAGCCTCTGTTTAAAGCTGGGTTTAAAAAGAGAGGGACAGGGGCTGTAAGGGGGGGGGGGGGCAGTACGACTTCATCAGCCTGCCAAGGCAGATCACACCATGAGCCTTGACCACTGTTTCTCATCAGACACCGATCGCTGGACACATGGTCGGACCATTTTACACCTGATCGTCCAGGACAACACTGCCTCCGGTGGCCGCACTTCCACACACCATCCACCGCCGCGTTACCCAAGAGGGCACAAGGAAAACTTTGACAGCTTCCGTTTGGACCATTGCTTATCACAAGGCGCCCCACGATGACTCTCGGTAGCATTCTGTGCCTTCCCTTCTGTCCTCTCACCCCTGGACCCCCCCCCCCCCACCCCCTCATCCCGCTCCAGCAAGGCCTGGCGCGCTGCGAACAGAATGGCCCAGGGCAGTTGTGGCAAAGCGGCGGATTGTAAGCCCGAGGAGAGCTGCCTGCACATACTGTGCTTCATTAGGAAACAAAATATAAGCTTTCCACTCCATTAAGAATGACTTTAGGAGTGAAAGCACATAAGACGGCGACTCACCTCATCAACAATGCATTGCAATAACTGAAGAGGCTTGAATGGGAGAGAGAGAGGGAGAGAGATAGAGAGAGGGAGGGAGGGAGAGAGAGAGAGAGAGAGAGAGAGAGAGAGAGAGAGAGAGAGAGAGAGAGAGAGAGAGA
>JAOYSI010000002.1:1379587-1391203 GCA_025775065.1 Hiodon alosoides | reverse complement strand
GGCTGATCTCCACAGACTGATCCACAGACTGATCCACAGACTGATCCACGGGCTGATCTCCACAGACTGATCCACAGACTGATCCACGGGCTGATCCACAGACTGATCTCCACGGGCTGATCTCCACGGGCTGATCTCCACGGGCTGATCTTCACAGGCCCAATGACACTCTGTTACTTTGCCGTGGCTGTGGTCGGGAGTGGCAGCCGGGTTTGTCCCTGACTTAGATGGGGGTAAGATGTCACTCTCCAAAATGATGGTGGGACCCAGACTCAGAAAGGGTGGAGTCAAGCCTGTCCTGGAAAGGTTACTATGTGGTGAGTAGTCACCCAAGGATCGATCAATCAATTCATCAAATAGTATTTGTTATAGGCATTTTTAAAAAGAGAATTTTCCACAAAGTGCAGAACAGGTTGCTGAGAGAACCAGATGGTGGCATGATAGTCAGACTGATGGAGGGGGAACAGCTGAGAGTCGGGACCCCAGCAGTGATGAGAAGAGCCACAGTGAGCTCACCCCCACACCTCGAGGGAATTTGTGTGGATGGAGATGTAGGGCCGGCTGAATACATTTATTTCTAAATGTGGTTGTGATGATTGTTCAGTTGTGTGTTTTTCAGAAGTTCCTGGGTTCAGGATCCCACTCTTGTGTGAGCTTGCTATTTAAAAGCTCTGTCTTGTTTTCCTAGAAACCTGAGCTCACCCCCACACATCCTGAGCTCACCCCCCCCGCGGGGGGGGGGGGGGGGGGGGTACTTCATTTTAAAGATGAAATTAAGAGAGCTGGGAGAACATCCTTGGGAAAAAAATATCAATGTAACATAATAAATAAAGATGCTGTTTTTATTCTTTCCAGGCCAGCATTCACAGGACTGTTTAATTCATCCTAAATCACATTCAACACAGACGGTAAAAAATAACTTTAAAAAAGGAGACTAAAAATAACTTGTTTAATTGAGGTCTGCAGGTCGCACTGATCAGTCCAGTAAAGCAGAGATTCTCTCTTTAATTAGTGCCCAAAAAGACCTCATTTAAATGCATATTATTTTTTTTTCCTTGTTTCCAAGCCAATTATTTTTTACCAATCAAAAAAGTGTGAGTGTGTGGGGGGGTGGTTATTACAGTGGGTTTGGAATTTATTTATGAAAGAAATCATTTCTAGAGGAATAAAATTCCAATAAATAAAAACACAGTAGAGACTGCAGATTTAAATTAAAACTACACCAGGTTAACAACTGTTGTAAATAACTAATAGCTAAACAAGCTTTAAGAGGAGGAGCCTGAGCGGAAACTTCCAATTGGCTGGTAAAAAAAAAACACAACCCATTCCATGTCCTTCAGAGGAGCATCCCTCCATCCAAAGGGTTGATTAGGTTTGCTAGACATTCCGTCCAAAAATCTGATTGGTGTCAGCAAGTGTATGCCATGATTTGGTTGGGGGTCAGATTACAGTGCAATAGCCCACTCCGTATCCCCAAAGTGCATGGTCTCAGAATGACTGGGGATGACGAGCGGGACAGACGGACAAAGTATTATTTATTTATATCATGTTGAGAGACGGGCAGAGAAGGGGGAGGGAGCCCAGGCTTCAACTAATATTTCAATAAGTGGAACACAGCGTTACCAATCCATTCCCAACTTTCCTGAAACAATTATTCAAATGGGTACCTTCAGGCCATGTATGTTCCGGATCCCCGGAGTCTTGCCGGCTGAAACAGTAATTGACTAAATTGTAGAACACATCAGGGCCATTTACAAATTTGCTCAAAATGAATCGTTTAAAAAGAAATGAGGGTGACTCTGAAATTAGCAGAGAAAATGATTGAGATGTGGCTCTAGAGACCTGGGCTGGGAATTAGGAACCATGATTTTGAAAACCTGCAGAAGTGAGCATCTCCAAATGGGCTATGGCTTTAACCAGGGCACTGCTGTGACTTGTAGTTATACACTATATTAAACATTAGACACACACTGAAGACGGATGTAGAGCAGTGGGTGTGCGTGGGGTTTGAACACAATGGAAGTCAGATTAAATATTACTTAATGTGTAAAGCAGTATACCACAAATGTTTAAAATCATATTACTTACAGCTTTAATGTATCATTGTGATTTATGGAAATTCTGCATAATTTGGAACATAAGCCAAACAGCAACAAATAATGAGTATAATATATTTAGTAAAATGCAGACATTAAAAAACGTAATATTTACGCCTATCTTTAAAAATCATACAAATTCCATCTTATAAAAAACGCTTTATACTTTTTGAGACGAAAGAGGGAGGGGTGGTTTGAGTTGGAGTCAGTGAACTGGGTGAACTGAGGGATTCAGCAGATTAGAGAGAAAAATGTAATGTACTCTGAGAGAAAAAAACGACAGCGAACATTATCACAGATCAGGAACACAGTCCTAAATTGCTTTCAGTGTTTCGTTTTGGGAAGTGTTTGATGACTAAAAAGAGATCTTAGCTACTCGTGTTACAGATTGTACTCATTTCCTCAATATAATACCTACAAACTCTAAGTTAAAGGGCCTGTCAATTTTGATTGATTGTCCTGCACAGGCTGGGTGAATGTTTGCTTCTCAAAGCCAGGCACTACCGCACCGCACCGCACCGCACCCCCCACCCCCACCCAGCCTCCAGCCTCACAGATCTGAGCTGCTACCAACAGCAGTCGCTCACAACGAGCTGTAATTACTAAACCCATTGCCGGTGCCCTGAGTTGGTAGCCCGCTTGGGCGGGATGGCATCGGGCTGGGCAGGTCCAGAGCTGAGCATGTGACTCAGGCTACACACCATGTGACATCAGGGGGTTCAGATTCCCGTGTAACCGATAACCAGGAGCAGCATCGCTGCTACGCAATCTGCCTCCGGTAGTGGGACCGTCTCCTCCAAAACGACAGGGCGCGCAGGATTACGCCGCAATCTGGACGACGCGGCCAGTTGCATACCATAGCAGCTGAATTCAGACGCGAAGCCTGCTTCATGCGTGTCCTTTTCTAATACTCCCTGGGAACCGATTAAATTACAATGTTCATGCTGAACCCTAATTACAACCTAATGACAGGTTCCCTGTAGAATCCTCAGCCCTTGATTTGATAAAGAGGCGCGTGTGGTGATGGTTGTGACGTCTGCTGCATGACCACGCAAGCTGCTGTGGTCAGTGATTTAGGGGCATCATCCACAACAGCGTGGACAGGGAGTCGCTCTCTTGCATGCACGCACACGCATACGCAAGCACATGCACACGCACGCACGCACGCACGCACGCACGCACGCACACACACACACACGCACACACGCACACACGCACGCACGCACGCACGCACGCACGCACACACACACACGTACCTCTGGGGAAGATCTGCAGGGGATCAGGCAGCAGGCCGTTCATACGCTGCTCCATCACTGTACTGTAGTACTGTAGAAACAGAGGCAAAAAAAATGTAAATCATACAAAGGCTGAAAGGGGGGGGGGGGGCAGAAATATCAATGTCGCAAAACACTTTCATTTCCCTTGAAGCCAACTAACGTCCTGCATTGTTAAGGGCGTACCTGAAATGACGGAGCCACTGGCTATTTTGGAGCAATGTCCAGGTAATCTTTCTTTAATGGAAAATTTGCCACTTATTGATCCACAACGTGTAACGCCTGCCAGCTACAGTCCAATCACGGGGCTGTCAAAAGCATTAAAAGGCCTTCTGTGGTGGCATGTGGTGCTGCAGGCGGGCAACCACCTCCCTCCGTTATCGCACCTCCCGCACGTTAATCACCGCCAACATCACGCCCGGACCCGCACCCCTGTTCTCTGTAAGCAAGGGCCCAGCCGGTGGGCGAGGGATTGACCCCGCTGTTCCGATTGGCCATGGACCAATCTGACTGCAGCCTGTTCCCATAGCGCCGTGGCAGTTCATCTTTGTTCCAGTAATCACCAGTAAAGTTGCTTTGCATCCTGGACAGTTAACACTGAGGTAGCAAGAACTCCAACCGAGTCTTGGTACAAGGGAAAACAATTATACTCACAATCCTTTGTTGACAGTATTCTGGTAAAGGGAAAAATTGCACTAGTCCATCTATAGCTGTCACTCATCCAAGTCCCAATCACACTAGCAGATTGATGCCCTTTGTTTAATAATATGGATAAAGGCTACATGCACAAATGTATAAATGCATGTTACAAAAGCCTGCAAGCTGAAGAAAGCCCAGGTCAAGTCATTATGAAACCAAGCTATACTACATTTTTATTTGCAAACCTGTTCAAAAACTCTCTGTGAGACATTTCACTCCTCTCTGTGGAAGGCTCTGTGTATTAACTTCCATCCAGCTACAGTACAATAAGCCCACGGTCGACTCTCCTCGGTGCTACTAACTGTGGAGTTAAGCTCACGATCCCCATGTTAACAACCAGCCGAAAGACCGTGCTCTAAAGGAGAGTGGGAAATTTAGCGGAAGGCCCGTTTACAGCCCAGACTGGGGTTTGCCTTGCCATCTGTTGAAAGGTTTTAGATCGACTGTGTTCTTCCGGCGGGTAGGGGGGGGGGGGGGGCAGCGTGCGCCCGGACAAAGACAGGCGGGCTCGTGCTTAAAACCGAGAGAGCAGATGGAGAATTGTGGGAGGTGGAAAGTATAATGGGACGAAGGGCTAACTTTGCCCTGTTTAACTACGAATGCGTACCTCATCCTCATCCCTCCCACGGCTACCCCAAACTCGGGCGGAGAGAGGGAAGAAACTCGGGCAGAGGCGATTTCCCGCCTGCTATGGGCAGACAAACAAACGCGGGCCTGGCGGGGACTGACTGGCCCAGTCGCACAGCTGTTATTAAATGGCCTATTTATCACTGTCAGCCCGCCTCAGGTTTTACCCCTCTCTGCCCGCGAGCGTTGTCACCAGGCCGCACAGGAACAATGAGGCTCATCCCCCCCCACCGCCAGCGCGCGAACAACACCCCTCCAAAAGCACGTTTTCATTTTACACTCCGCTACTTTATTGATTACCGCTGCAATTACCCACTAATCTGCTACACCGCATTAAAAAAAAATCTTCCTTTGTTGGACAATAACTAAACACGGCCAGATCACAAACACCATCCCTCAGCCTACGGGGACGGGGCTAGAGTCGGTCTGCCCCTCCCCTTTCCAGGAATCTCATCATTATTAGCAGACCTACAAAAGGAATGCACCTCAATCAGTCTGCTGCTGTAAGGGGATTGGTGGAGGATAAAGTCAGGTGGTTAACCCTGACACAGGTCTGTTTCTTGCTTTCAACAGGGCGCACCCATCTCCTGGTTTGCGCCAATGTTTATCTATTCGAGCAATGCTAATCAATGTCAGTTATTGGCAGTTCATCTAAATGTTGAGCTTGTCACCTGCTTTTACCAGGTGTACAATTGCCAGAACTTCCATGCAAAATTCCAGAACAGCCAACAGAAAATGTGAATTAACAATGACATCAAGCAAGGCAGACTGCAGTTTTCTTTAATGTCAACTACTGTACACGTATTTACATATAAGCCAAGCTCAATTCCCCTATGGTCTCCAATTCCTCATACCGATTCAGTTCCTTGAGAATAATCATTAAATTAACTCAGGCCATATAACCAACACTACAGTGAACACAGCAACAAACATTATTGCAATGTATTTATTTACAACTGTTAAATCATTAACAAGAAATTAATACAGTTAACCAAAGAACAGGTTTATTGTAGGCAAAGTGAATATCAATTGTAGCAGTCAGAGCACTTTAAAAACACAATAGAGATGCCCTTTCCTGATTCAACATGCCTTGAAGTGTCAAGGCAGTGGTCTAATGAAGGACAGGTCAAGTACATGATACTGGTGAGCAGAAAACACATGGCCATCCAGGCAATTACGGCAGCCTTACTGCTTTCAATTGGGACACCAGAGGTAAGGGAATATAGCCCAGTCCAACCACAAGGAGACAGCCCTCTATAACAAAGCATTTCAAGAACCAAACAATCACTTTCATTTAAATAACAGCAGCATCTGTGCTAAATTTGTACGCGATTGATTTTCACAATGGTTGCCTCTACTCTTGCAGTGACTAACATTTTAACCGTGACTATTTTCTAATAAAAGCAACCTACCTCTTTCATAAATTATACCCTGGTTGCAGAGATGTTTGTCAGTAAATAACTGACAAACACATAACACAAACCTTTCAATTACAATGTGAACGGTTAAGAGATGCTGAAAAAAGAAAATTTCAGTTGAAACGTCTGGTGGTATTGTGAGAGGAAACGCAATTTGTGAATATCAATCATAAGCAGACCCCTGGAGATTACGCAGGCAGCCCTCTTGAAGCCAACCATCAGAGAAATTGCTTTCACACTCAGGTCTGTAACAACTGATTTAAGGCCAGCACTAGGATATCGTTTGATGTGAGACAAATTTGGGACTTGGCACTGCTCGATTTAGGTAGCTATATTACGAAGAGAGAAGTTCTTTTGCTGAATTTACATTGTGGGCACACCCTCACAGTTCAGACAATTCTATGAGAGCGAACCAAAACATTTCCACAAACACTAACCCCAAAAAGCTGGCAATCAGGAGTTTATTAAGTGGACTAAAAACTAAACTCTTAACACGGCATCCACATCTGGCATAAATGATTAACTCATGTGTACGTAAATTATGAACAGAGTAAGTTAGATCTCCTTTATCTTAAAAACTAAATAAATAAATATTGAGCCAATGAATAAGAGGGGACTGTAAGCCTCTCCCTGTGTATGAGAGAGCACTGGGGTCACGTCAAGCCCTCCCCACCACTTCTCCACAGAGCCCACCGAGTGGACTCCTAGGGCAGGTCCCGCTCACCAGTCTAATGAATTGCTTGCTTAACCATTTCCACATTGGCCTTTCATAATTCCTATTAATTTAACACAATGGCTGTCCACTCAGCTGGAATTAACGACGTCCAAGCTAAACGCCCACGGTCTCGGCGGAGGGTGTGCTGCAACCAAGGCAAAACATCCATGCGCTTTGAATATTAACATAATAACTGCTAATAAAATAAAAAGCATAACCCCTGCACACAGGCCACTTCAGACCTACAATGCGTTCCTCTCTTTGTTAAGCAGCGCTTCACTCTTTTGCCAAGCAATCACACAGCAAACCTTTAAATATGTGGATAAACTAGTGTTAACATTTTTCTCAGCGATGAATCGAACTAGGTTTCCTTTAGAAATAGTTTGGTATTTATTACCCTTATGGTGCAGTCACAAAGAATGGGATATCTTTCTGCGTGCTGTGTGTTCAGAAACTATAACGCAACATAAAACCCCTATTTCTGCTGAGGGTAAGGGCCAATGACCTCTGCCTTGACTCATGACTTCTATTTGAGGCTGCTGACCCTAAAAAGCAGGAGCATGACCCCACCAATACTAGTCACCTGACCCCGAATGATTTCAAATTTATGCTAGCCGGTGACCTACCCAAGGTGAACCATTTGGCATGAACCCTGGCGGGCCCAGGTACATAACTTTACAATGTCCCCTGTGCAGTTGCTAACAGTGTGCATAGTACAGGCCCACGCCGCGATTGGGTTGGCAACACAGCGAGAATCCAACGGCAAACACCCCCCCCCCCCCTAACCGCACATCCTTAAATCTGCAAAGCAGTTCGCTTTAGTCATATCCTTCACACCATCACAGGGGAACTGTAGTCAAAGAGTGCCTGGAGAGAAAGTGACACGAGACATAAATCAAAGCGAGGCGAGTGTCCTTCTGCGTGGGTTTACAAACACAGTCGGTGTACCATCCATCCTGACGCCGCTGCCCCTTAACCCCGCAGCCCAAAGAGACGCACGTGGCCAAAACGGCACAGTGAGGTTCCATAACAAAGAAAAAAAAAAAAAAACGCCTTCCAAATAAACAAACACACATATCGGTATGCTCTTTTCGCATGCGTTAAAAAAGAAAACAGAGGATACTGAGCCTGTGGCTACAGGAACATCGCGAGCTGACGGGGGGTAAAAGACATCCCCAGATGAAAGTAGATTTTGAAAAATTTCTCAGCCCAGGGGGTCTGCTTTTTAATGAGGCGAAACTTTAAGTACTGCATAATAAATAATAAAAATTGATAGTTCATTTAGCTTTCACTGTACCTCATGGAGAAACCATTACGAGCCATTACTCTTAATGTCCGCAACGTGAGCAGTAAGTATGAAGAAAGTGTACAGAATATCGGCACAGAGGGGGAAGAAGGAACAATAATCAACACTCACAACAATGCTAAAAAACACGCAGAGCTTAACATTTACTTACACCCACGTTTCTGAGTTTAATGTCCGGAACACACATACAAACCTTACTAATAATAATGTGTCAGGTCTCTGTGATTATTCAGAAAAGCAGGAAAATCAATGAGCAAATTAGCACATATAAATGACGATACTGCTACTGATAAATTCTAACCTTCCTTTATATGTTCACTTTATGAAACCAATATGTACACACAGTTGGCTGGGAACTATAATTGGAATTAAAAGACTACTTAACTGCTTTTTTGCTGGAGTAAAATACGCAATAGCGAGATATTACTGTTTATTGATTAATTAATTTACAGCCCTTGGTTAACACACTGCCCAATTCAGAAATAGGAGGAGCCTGCGCCTGCCAGGGGGTAGGACTATAAAATTATTAACAGACGCTTCAACCAGCGGCTGCCTGTTGTCATGGCAACACTGATTGGCACAGCAGGCCTGCAGTCTTTCTCAGCTCAGCCTTTCGGGGGAAAAAAAGGAAAGAGGAAAAGGAAAAATATGTAGCCACTTGTCATCCCTACCAATCTGCTTAGTAATGAGAACATTTTCCTCCTGGGTGAAAAGATCTGCTATAATAGATTTTTAATAGCTTTCTCCCCTGAACAAAAAAAAAAAAACACTTCCAGCACTCAATAGCATAACTGAAAAAAAAGGTTGTAATTCCAGTTTCATTGGTATGGGGTCAGCAATTATAATTCATTGAAATCGCAAACACTTCAAGCCTATTACAGTAAATCTATTTCTCAATTCTGTATTCCTTTTTCCGTTTTACAAAGCTCACTCAACACACGGACAGAAGCCTCAATTAAAATACTGCAGTGGTTTTGAGTCACTACAGATGTTCAGTCCTTGGAGATGGCAGACTTGGGGCCACAGCAGCACGGACCAGTATGTGGAGTGATGGGAGTGGTAGCAGACTGCCAGGGTAGTGTTGGGGGGCGGCGCGTATGCGCGTACTTACATACGACAGCATGGCATTCAGTTCCTCATCACTTCGGACTGTGATTCTGTCCCCCACCTCATCCTCGTCTGCAAAACAGCAGGACAGCCTTACCCTCCACCCTTGGATGACAGGTGTGACAATGAACACCGGCCAAGCGTCCAGTAAAAGTGTGTCGTGTAGCAATACTGAGCCGTAGTAGGCCCTTACAAAGGCTCTTTTAACGGTACATATTGTATTCTGATTATTCTGCTTTTCAGGTGCAGGAGTGCAATACTGAAAGACTGGAAGAATTATTCTTAAAAGGGCACAAATTAAATGTCTTTGCACAACAACGATAATGACCTTGCTATTTGTGGACCCTGCAGTAAAGTTACAGCAATAATTCATTCAAACCTTTTTACAATTATCTTTAATGTCAGGTAGACACAAACACAATTAGACAACTTAATTAAACTTAATTAAAGCAGCCACTACACCACAGTTAACATATTAAAACACTTTACTAAATAACTTACACTTTACGGTGACCTGAAAATTCTTTGGAATCTGAATATATGCCAAAAGTGAATACACTGAGGCGACAACTTGGCCAGTATAAAAAGGCATCACACACATAATTTACACAGAAAACCTGTATTAGGACAAACAGGCCATAGGTGATACTGAAACAGAGTGACCTTAAGCTGCTAAATGTATGCATTGTTTTCATGGCTCAGTTACAGTCCTTGCCTCGAACCAAGCCACCCGAGCAATAAAAAACAGCAGAAATTCACCATCTTCAGTGACATCGAATGCAGGAAATGAAAGCTTTATACCATTATAAACCTTGTTTTCTCGAGTATAAACAGGATCTCTGTCACATTCATAACGCGGAACAGGATGCGAACAAACTAAGAAGATTCATTTTTTAAGTATAACAGAGTTGCTTTATGCTTGGCAATTGCCTTGGATTGATCTGCATCTCTGATTCATTCATTAAAAAGGTGTCAGTGACAAAAGAAACACTATAAATGCCTCCTAATAAGAGATGTGGCATGCCACAACAGCCAACAGCTGGTGATGTCTGTTTAGCTAGTTTTCCCAGGCCTGTGGAAATACCCTTCTGGAATTTGTTTTAAGTTTTTAGAATTTTCGCAATTCCACCCGATACAAAGCTGTAGAGGAATCTTTACCGGTGTAACTACCCCATGCTTTAGTTTATTTTGAGCCATGGAACATGTTCCTTAAAAATTGAATAAAAATAATAAAATGTATGCTTCCATATAAATGGCTTGATAACTGAAAATTGTCTTAATGCAGCAAAATTTTAAGCGGATACATTAGCTCTGCACCCGATTTATCCAAAAGAAAACAGGGGCACAAAGCACAGCACCAAGGTAAATTTTTTATTTTATTTTTTAAGTTTGGAGGCAGCTACAGCAATAATGCCCAGTGTGTCAGTTTATCCAAGAAACTGTCTGCTGTATAATCGGGAGAATACCGCAATGTTACAGTGCTACGTTTGCGCAACAGCACGATTAAAAACAAATCAGCAATAATGAATACTGTACTTACACTCAAACGCAGTGATTGTGGTTTCAGGCATTACATCCCGTATCGCGACCTACACAAAAAAGTTTATTAATGAAAGTTACTTTGTATAAGTGCACCGTTATCCATCTTGCTAAAGTTGGTTATTAACGCAGGCACATAGTTAAATATACAATATTTAGCTGTCTTTAGACATCGTGTCATTTTGTCGTGATTGTGCAAAACACAGTCACTGGTTAACAACCAGCTAGCGGGTTTTGTTAACTAAGAGTCTTCTTACCAACAGGTCATTAAAGCTCAAAAGTGATGGACACTCCACGGTTGAGTCCATATCCCCGCCGGGTGTCTTTATTCGAATCACAATTCCGTCCGTGTCCATGGCGCTAAAGTTACTTAAAGCAAGTAAAAGCATAACAGACGCATTTCGCTACTCATAGTTAAACTTAACGCCGTCAGACAGTCGAAGTGACATTTTACAGTTCAGTCGATTTAAAAAAAAATGTTTTGGAGAAGTATATCACCTAGCACAAATAATCCATCGATCAATAATCCGATTTTATACAGTATGCCTAAAACCCTATATTGTTACGAAAGGCGTTTCTAAACAGGTATTCCAGTTTAAATCAACCATCTACACAGCCAATCTCAGAAATTCAAAATACAGGAAGTACACAGGAAGTTTCAGAAACATAACCCGGAATTAACCAAATCAACAGAATTACATCACTTGTAGGCGGAACACACAGCCTTTTTTGAGCCTGAAATGTGCTGTGAATAAAGAAAATACTACAAATGTAGTCCCTGTATTAACACTGTATTCGTTTTTTTTTATAAAAAGGGAGTGTATTCACATTAAAA
>JAOYSI010000002.1:1347047-1379487 GCA_025775065.1 Hiodon alosoides | reverse complement strand
AAATACTACAAATGTAGTCCCTGTATTAACACTGTATTCGTTTTTTTTTATAAAAAGGGAGTGTATTCACATTAAAATATGACTTTTTAGTATGTAATGTTAAAATAGCATTCTGAATTAAATGCCATTATTTTGCCAAAGTGGCAGATGTTTTTCAGCTATGTTGAGTTTTGCTTTATTTACTCTTCTCTCCTGAATGAGGGAGCTAGTTTCTCCATTTCTCTCTATTAATGGGTAAAAACATGGAACGCCTCACAACCCTAACCATGATCTTATGGAGTTAATGGTTGATAGACTAGTTACTGGATTCATGTCTTAAAAAGAGATCTTCGAGTGTCAACTACCAGCTAGTAAGTGGCACAGTACTAGTGAAATACTGGACTTAAAACAAGAGAGCTAGGACTCTACTGTTGAATCCATGACCTAGATAACTAACCGTAATTGCCTCAGTTGAAATCAGCTGTTTAAATAATTGCAAATAAGAGCATCTGCTAAACAAATAAATAACTTTGTTAAAGAATGGTCCCTGTGGAAAACTGGAAACAGCAAGCATTTTCCAAGCAGAGATCACAGAGAAATCATCAATGATAGGTGTGGTCTAAGACCCATTTAAAATTTCTGATGAATACGGTTGAAGTAAAGCGACACTGAACAGGCATGTGTTTGTTCAAACTCACAATCACAGAATACAGCATGTACATGTGTACAGCATGTGCTAGTGCAACGCCTGCACCAGAGAGGCAAAGTGAACTGATTTCAATAAAAGCAAACAATCTACTAGGCTGTGGATTTGACAGTAGACCCCATGTTGATCAAACCCTGTTCTTGGCAAATAGTAATCACCATAATAATACTACTTATATCATATCTGTTCGATCACATGTCAGTTCACCTGCTATGAAACAAATGAACAATTTTCCTCTTAATAACTTTGAGATTTTGTGACATAAGTAAATTAAAAGATACTACTGATGCAAGGTGAAGATTATATCTCTATAGTAGCTATCTAAACTGGAGCTGTTCATTTTATTGAATTCCTAGAATAGCAATATTACTAGAAACCTCACTAAACCTAAACTTCCTACTAACTCATTTACTAAATATACTGAATATGACCAAGGTGGATGTTTTAAATTGTTATTCTGACTACTATTAAGAGTAAATGTAATCTCAATTAAGATTGTAATTCATTTATATTTATTATATTCATTAATTTATATCCTAGTATTCTCAGCTATTGATTCAAACCTCCCATTCCTTCAGCACTGCAAATTACAGTGTCGTGGAAACATTTCACATTTGTTAATTAATTTTCTTTTCATTTACCTATTTTATTTTCCCTATACATAAGAGGTTAGGCTCTACTGATCTAAAACAAATTTTTAAATGATGCTGTTCTAATCAATTCCATAACCACTACTCCATATTGCTGATATATCCATATATGATATTAATCATATGCATATAAATACTGCAGTAATGTTACAATTTAAAAAGATTTACTTTGGAAAGGCTTCTACTAGCCGATATATTTCTGTGAAAATACATACATAAAGGGTGCTCAGGAGATCGGATATATTAGTAGTTGATAAAACTTTGCTCTTGGGTTGGAAGTAAATGACAGTGACAAATTCAGTACAAGGTTTTGGTTTCTGCCTTTGAATGTTTTTAGAGTGAAAAGTCTGTGTCAGGTAGTTTATTATTTTGTGACTTAAAAGCTGAGAGGCTGTTTATCTTGGTTTCTACCAGAAAAGGTGTTTGTTTTTTGCTTTTGTTGTGTTTAGTTGGGAAAAAAATTGAAATAAAACCCACCCTGTGATCGATCTCTTTCAGACCAGACATGACCTGGCCTGCTAAAATAGTAAAGTATTTAATAGGCATGTCATTTAACTTGCAAGAGAGAGGCCCTAAACCAGGGATCTCATTCCTGGTCCTCGTGGGCTGCAGTATCCATTATGTCTCTTGATTATTTAATTGGAGTAATCATTTGGATTTTTCTCACCTGGTGTTTCTAGGTGTAATATTGAAAGGTAGCTTGAACTGGTGCTATATGAAAAGGTAGCTTGAAAACTCGCAGACATTATGGCCCACGAGGACCAGGATTGAATATCCTTGCGCTAAACCTTTGTAAATTATATCTTTGAGGGGAAAATTCAGTTGCCCAGTTATAGATGATCAGGGTTTGAGTGCCTGTCCTTAAAAGACCAGCGTGCTGTTTGCTGCTCAGATCCACTTGGCAGTTGCCACAAGGTTATGTGTAATGTTGAGCAGCCTCATACAGCCCCTTGCGGTGTAAAAGCAGGAGCAGGCTTTGCTGGAAACAAGCATGAAGCAATCACAGCCACTCCAACCGAGGCCCCTCTGGTTTGTGTCACCAAGAGACGAGATACAAAACTCCTGTGCCCGCCGCCAGCCAATCGGATCTGCTCGTTCAAGGTAAAACAACGCTGGAAGGTTCAATGGGTAATTAAGGAATGCTAACCTGAGCAATCCCCATGCCTGCTCTGCTAAATTCAAGAAGAATAAAAGAGAGTCGTTTTGAAGACATACACAGTGGATGGGATTTCTCGTTGTGCTGCAACTTATTAGGGAGTATCAGCTGTCTTAGGGATACTTAAAGCTAGATTCCGATAATCATAGTGCTTGATTAGAGTGGGCATGAGGGAACAAAACTTAATATGCCATATTACCTACTTCACTTCTCCAAAAATAAGCATATACTCATTAAGGAACCAGTTGAAATATTGCCGGACTCCATCGCATTTCAGTAAGCAGTGACCCCTGAAACTGAATCGCTAAACCTGAGCTATTGGCTCCGCCTGATCCTGGCTCATTCCTCAAAGTTGTCAACTGCAAACACGCAAGAGGTCAATTGATTTCCATGTAATACAAGAAATTATTACTTTGCCTAATTGTTACTGAGAAAGGAAGAGACAAGGCAAGAAAATCAAGGCCTGTGATTAATGCTTTTAACAGCACAGCGACGAGTGGAAGAGGAATCTATACGGCAGTTTGTCAAACAGAATCGCTGAGGGAAAACTCATTGGGGCTTCGGCTGAAGAGTAACAGATAAGCCAAGTCAGCAATTCACATTATTAGAAATCAACACCCTGAGCTGGCTAGGATATGGAAAGAGAGGACTCTGAATGAAGGCCACATTTACCAACTAGTAATTAAAAAACATTTTATCAGGTCTGTACTTTCAACATTCCCTCTGGCTCACTATTGACAACCTGCTTAGCAGTGAGTGAGCACTATTTGACTCTAAACATATGATCTGTAGTTACTTAACATTCTACATTAGAAGGGGAAAAGCCAAAAATTAGATGACAAATTTAAAAAAAAGATATAGGGTTAAGGCTTTCCAGCTCCCAAAATGAGTCTTCTTTTAATTGTAAGTGACAAAGTTACTAAACAAATCCAAGGCATCATATACATTTTAGTCAATGCTGGAAAAACCACACGGTATGCACATTTAATAAAACTGACTGATTTATGTCAACTATTTTCATGTAAAGTTTTTCATAAGTTTAAGTTTATACTGATGGGGTCTACTAAATCCTAAAAAATAAGGTCCTATCAAGAATATCCTTACTGCTCTAACCAGAGTGTAGGCTGAGCCCAATGATTCACACTGGTAGGTGGGAATCTGGATTATGTCATTTTTCGACTGTGACCGGGAGTAGGGTAGGGTAGGGTGGGCTTAAGTCAGCATTGGGTGCTCCCCACACCTGGCGAACAGCAACCACTGCTTACGAAGGGACGTGCCTGTCATCAGGTTGGCACAGAACAGCTTGTAAAGTGCTATGTAGCAGAACGTGAGTTAAATGAGAACAAATGGAAGCCTGGGGGGTTGGAGGAATCACTTTCCTCTAACATAGTTGTATTCCGTACCTGAGTTCAGACTTTTAGATGAGGTTTTGCATATTGGTAAATATGGTAGTTGTGGAATAAACTGAAAAGTGTATTGAACTTTTTTGTTTATATAAGTTTTAAAGATGTGCAGCCAGCAGACAAGCGATCGATGGAAGGGGAGGAGATTCAGGGTATGTGATTCAGATTAATTTAATTGAAATAAAAGGGATAAATAGACTTGAAAGTTGAAATTTTAAATGTCATTCGAAATAAGCTATGCATTATAACCATACAATCAAATACGCTTTCTATGGGAGATAAGCCAAAGCTATGTTTCCATCTGATATTAAATGCTACTAACCTGTAACAGTAAAACACTGTACAACATTTATTCTATTAGTTAGAAACTAATTGGAAAGAAAAACTGTGACTGTGTGATATTCACGTTGTCTTATGTACAGTTTAAGAATAAGACCAAGCAAAAGGTGAATGTATATATAGATATAGGATACAACAACAGGATACTTCCAGGGCCAAACATCTGCTTGTGTCTGGCATTGGAAGCATGGGGAAGAAACCGCTTCTCTGGTTACCTTTGCAGTATTCACTTCCCATTCTAAATAATAAAATACTGAACCTGCAGGACATGTTTCACAAACATATTTTGCAGAAATGTTTTCAGGTTTAATATTGTAATTTACATGGTACATGGTGCCCTTAACATGGTGGGGGAGACTGGGGTAACGTGATCAACAAAAGCCATCTGAAGTGATACTGAAATTTGTCCCTTTCAAAGCACTGTCCTGATGTGAAACGTGATGCATTTGAAATAATATCCAACTATTATGAATGTCTTTGACAAAAGCAGAAAAAACTGCCATGTCTATATTAATACTGTGCCCCTTCACTCTCTTTGTACAGGAAGTAGACAGTGACCGGGCCTCTGCTTGTCAGGACTGTCTCTGACGCTCCCATCATGAGCCAAGAGCCTAGCCCATAGGCTAATGATGGAATACCTGAGAAAGACAAAGAGTGTGAATATGTATGAGTATTAAAAGTCCAACAACATTTGGAAAAATATTAAAAACACTGAGACATAAATGGAAAAGGTACGGGAGGGTTAGACAGCAATTCAGCCTAATCCTGCGACACTAACCGAGATTGATGATTTTCAGTGTGGTAAAGAATTTGTTCTCCAGGTCCAGATTTTGAGAAGGTGCTTTAGAGCAATGGTACTTGATGAATGGGAAGCAGCCGGTTCTGAGGATCTGGTAGTTAGACCCTGATACCTCCCAATTGAAGTTTGACAGCCCAAACTGGTCGTTGGAGACAGCACTATAGCGCACACAGAAGGAGGTCCAGGGTGGGAGTTGTCGCTGCAGCAGGTGGCAACTTAAAACTTCAGAGGCAGTGGGACGTGGTCCGGTGTTCCGGAACGCGCTCGGAAACAGCAAGACTTTCAGAAAAGTGCCGTGAATGCACCGCAGAATCTCGGCCATTGCTAATTAAGCAACGGATATACAGTTATATCTAAATGTTATTGAGAATACACATGTATACCAAATATTATACGGAGTTACCACACATGAAGGCAGAATAGTGAGCCTCGAGCCTACCAAAACTCCACTTATACAAATAGTTAACTGAATTAAAAAAAAAAAAAAAACCTGAACTAAACATTCGCTGGGTAAGGGACGCAGCGAAAGCAAATAAACGATAGAACGTAATATAATTATTTTATATAGTCTTTCGGTAGCTGGTTCTGGTTTTAGTACTGTTCTCAAGGGTGCAACTCAAGTAAAATAATGAATCTTGAATGTGGAAATGCTGTAAGTATTATTCAACATTTTAGCTACTAGGTTTTCAATAGGCTAAGGCGATAGCTACCTGAAAAGAAAACAATATAAACCATAACATTAAACCAAATTTGCCTCTCACCTTGTGGACGGTCCTTTAGTTTTCTAGTCCGAGTGGATACATACGATTTTTTTTGGTTCCACTTCTTTCGAGGGTTGCAATTTTCGTGTACAATATGGGTGTCGATTTTCACTGTATTAAAATATGTCGCTGATAACTGACTACTAATACTATTTTCAACTTAGTTATTTAGATTACATCACATTGTTTTTGTACATCACATACATTTTGTATGGGAACTGTTGAAAGTGACTGAAGAAGAAAATGAATCAATTTTCAAAACTCACCACTTATCAATGTTAAGGTGATCAACCGCTCTTGCCAGTTTTCACCTCTAGTACACTATTCCCAGAATTAACCGAAGCCGCATAGAAGAGCAGCATATTAATGCATTTCATTTTAACTGCCTACCCCTAATTAACTGCCAAGACTGCTTTTTTAAACTCAATATAGAATAGCAATATAGAAATTTAAATGTCTAAATCTTATAACCTTTGTGGCAGTTTTATGGAAGTGCGCAATTAATGCCCATTTCTTTAAAAATAGTTTGAAAAATTTTGAAATGTACTTCCTCATCATTAGTTAATTATAAACGCACTTTCTGGATTTTAATATAAGTAATTTCAACCCAAGTAACTCTGGATATTCCACTCTTGTCATGCGTCTGTCTCATCCATTCTGTATAACAGGCCATAATCGCATTCTCGAGAATGTTACTGGGGAGGTCAAATAATTTAAGGATGGCCCAGCAAATAACCTGTCAGTTGAGCTAGCTGTTTAGCATTTCAGATGATATACATAAACATCAGAGGTGTTTATTTCAGCTTAAATATGCTATAATGTCAAATCATTCTCACAATGTGAAGAAAAACATTGGAAACTGATATAATTCAATGGGCTGCATAAAATGCCTTAGTATATGAGGATTTATTCTCCGTTTCGATGGTGAACTATATATAATGTCTGATCAGACCAAGTGTATGTACACTGTCCCTCAAAAGGTCAATGTTCTCACTTTCATTCCTTTTTTTTTTTTAAATTGCAGTTTTCTGTTTTATTATTTAGTCTTCAGAATAAGCTGTTGCTGATAATAAAGACTAAATGCTGTCCCATGCGTGACCTTCTCTGGCCAACCAGCTCGTAATTTACGCAACCTGTCTGCTTAGGGAGAGGTTACAGATGGACCTTGACACGGGTTTAGTTAATGCTGTGCCATCCAATAAATAATGAAGCGATGGATTTTCTATGTGCCTCAGCAGCTGAAATGTGTCAGTTTTGCAGCGCCCGCGTCTTGAAAACCAGACAACAGAATCCAGATACGCAAATCTTATACTGCTTGACTGCTATGATAAGCTTAAACCACTGGCTTGATATTCCCACATGATATTTGTTTTGAAGTATAACAACAAAAAAGAGTGTTAAGTGAAGACCAATAAATAAATGACTGAAAGTATCTTCTAAGTATTACAGGTAATTGGGTTAACAAATAGATTTGTCCTTCATACTTTTGTACTTTGACACCAAGTCTGCCTTTCAAGTCCATAACAGTAATAATTGCTGCAAATGAATTCAATTGATTTTGAAATTACGTGAATAATAGAGAAAATAATACAAATGTATAATTATATAAGATCATAGCTAAATCATCAAGTCTCAGCTCTTTAATTAAGAGGTTGCTGTTGTTTAGCATAGCCCCTGGCTACGCGGAAAAATCCCAGGTGCTTTTTTTTTATTTTAAAGAGCTTGAAAAAACAGCAATCGTTAGTTCATTAACACCTCCTCTTAAAATGGGCCTCTTCTAGCATATTAGAAACTGATATTTCCTGATAAATGACAGAAAGATTCCAAGCAAAGGTCAGCAAGGCTCCTGGGAGATCCTGACTGATTGTTCAGTTAATGATACCCCAAACAAACGAGTTTACTAATGATTCCCCCGCTTGCTTCAAAAAGCACAATCACCTCCTCGTTTGGATGGTGGCACTGGAGGCAGTTTAATGAATTTTTTTCAACCTGAGAGAACAGCAATCTTTGGGAAGAAATGAAGAGCGGGGAAGTATTTTAAGTTATCAACCATAGGATTTGTATATTAAATGTAATTTGTTAATCAACTCTGTAGAACATTTAGATGATTTCCATTTTGGCTGCAAGTCATTTATAGGAACAACAGGCATTTTATTCTGCTGTTGCGATCTCCCTGAGATTAATTTCCAGAGGGCCATTTAAGTTGACTTGCTCCATTGGAAAAAGCAATTCCCTACTATAATCGCTCTTCTACTCTTTTTGCTTTTTAACACTTTGGATCACCTTGGGCCTAAGGTCCATTCAGGGGTAGTGATTGTTTACTCCTTACGGTAGGCTTAAACAAAATGCTGTTGTAGGATAGCGGATTTATTTGACCTTGTTTCTTAATGCAGGGGAAGAACAGACAATGCGGTTCTAAGATGGCTCTTTACCGTATAAGAAAATACTCTCTTTTTATGATTTAGAACACAAATCAAAGGAATACAGCTGCTTATTTTTGGATTCACTGGTTCCCTTCAAGTGAAGGGCAATCATTTCCCCTAATCCTCCTCTACTCTTCCCCCTGCACCGGACACCAAGCGGGAGAAAACTAGTAGAATAAAACACTCAAACATGAGTGCATGAATTAAAATACAACTGCAGGTTGTAATGCTCGCTGAACCACAGCCTCATACGCCATTGAGATACTAGATTACTGAGGTTTCAAGTCCAGCTACTCTCTGAGGCCCACTAAGCAGTAGTACTAAAAAAAGCTGGTCTTCAGGAGAGATGAAACAAAAAAACAAAATTTCTATCTGATGCCTCGCAGAGATAATCATTGAGGGGTGAGGGTCCAACTCATTTTAAAATACATTTTTTTGGAGACAGAGCTGCTCTTCGGAAGATTTGATCATGATTTCTAATCATATTGTATGGACTGCAATGTGAAGTATGGCTGAAACAAACCTTGCACAGACAGCAAACTATGGAATCGTGAAAACATAGCGGTTAGTATAAAAAATAAAATTAAAAGCTGGCTGGAGATAAAAAAGAGAGTAAAATGATAATGAAAGTTTCCCTTCATCACTGCTGTGATGAAGTACATAAACGGTATGTGCTGTAAATGTCCTTTGAACAAAGAGAAAGGCAGGCTTTTCACAAACCTATTGGATGTAGTGGAGGGGAAATGGCATAAGCTGTGGTTCTCGATTAAGTAAAAGACAATGCATTCGTATTGGAGGAATGTAGCGCTCACAGAGGCAGACAAGCACGCATCATGGGACTGAGTGACAGAATGGTTGAGGAACACAGACCACACAGTTGATTACTTAAAGCTGGACTGGTCTTTGTGCATCTGTTTGGGGGAAGTAAAGTTGAAAGACACACTGCCAAACTTAGGGCGACAGCTTGGAATCCAGTTTGACGAATCCAGTTTTGGCACGTTTCGAAGCCGACGTGTGAGGTGTCCAATCAAAACAATGAAAAAGTGTCCAGTCGGGACATAATTGTGTAGGTGGTACTCGGGCTCCTCATAATAGCTGCTGTTCAAACCATTACCTTTGGAGACAGAGGAGTGGCTGAAATGCAGTGCTGCTGTGGGCGAGCCTCAGTCTAAATGAATGTCTGATAAAATAATACAAGTTTCAGCTTAACAAGCGTGAACTCCGCTTTGCCACTAATAATGGAACTCTTTTGTTTAAGGGTTGGCATCAGGTTGATGAGGTGCCTATTGTGGTTACTAAGTATGCATACACATGCATAATGAATTGCCATATGAATTATTAATGTGTTGATTATTTAGGCTCATCTATCAGAGTGATAATGTATTCAGGACCTAGCCACCGACTGCGTTTTATGCATAATTACAGTAGTTAGTAGTATTTAACAAAAATTAAAAGGACAAACCCTGTACTAATCTACTTTTTATAGATGCTGCTAAATACTGAGGCAATTCTGCACCTGTGGCTTCCCTTCTTTCTGTAGTAAAGCTTCATTAACAAAGATGCTGAGCATCCAGGGATTATTTAGAAAAACATTTTATAACTACATATACGAGAAAGTTTTTTGAATATATTTTATAAATTTTTGCAGATTCAAATTTTGTTATATTTCAGTAATGAGTGAATAAGATGCCCACTGTTTACACACTGAAGACTGCTTTCCCAGTTTTTCGAATCCTCTATTACTTAAGTATAGATTATATATAATGTAGAGACATTTTCTCCAATATTATGTAATGTTTATGGACAAAGACATGTATTGAATAACCAAATGTCTGATAAAATGTCTGAGGTAGGACCCGATGTCCCTGATTGGCTAGTGACCCTTCAGGCAGCTTGTCTAGCAGTGAAGCAGCTCCCTGTCGTCTGTGGCCCATAACTACACAGACACAACTTATGATGATTACCCGACTCTACAAAAGCCTTCCCACCCGGTCCTGACTGTATCTCATGTTTTATGAACACTGTATCTGCGATAAACCACACACAAAATGATGGATAATTGCTGATAAATGTTTTATTGCAACAAATATATCACTTAAATAAGTATTCAAAATGGAGAGGAGGTAAATATTTCAGCAGGAGAGCTGTGTAAAAGCAAAATGGACACGTGGATAAACTGTGTATAGAATAATGTAACTCTGGCCATGGAAAGCCAGTGAGTTTTATATGAGTGGGGTATGTTGCTGTGCCCCTGATGGCTGTACATGTGTTCTATAGTTGGGGCTTGCACATGAGAATGTGTGTGGCTGGGCCTGTGGGCCTACTTTCTCACTCGTTTTTTTATCTTTGCCTTTGCTTTACTCTTTCCTAAACCCAATGAACTAACATTTCATAAATGAACCTACAGAATGAACCTAGTTTAGTTCCTGATGCATTATTTTGAATTCGTCTTTGCTCACTGTCTGTTCTTGTACCCAAGGTCTGTCTCTTTGTCTGCTATTTGAGTAGGCTCTGTTCTTGTACTCAAGGTCTGCAGTGGTTCACAGAAGAGAGCCCCCGGTCTTATCATCAGACATTGCCAGGCATCGTCTGAGAGACGGGACCCAAGGTTTGTGATCAGGGTTTGAATTGTTAGAAAAGGGGGGAGTTCAGAAAAGACTAAAAGATGCTGGAGTTTGAAATGTATCTGGGAAAGCGTGATCTTAGAGAGGGATCTCAGAGATCAGGTCGACATCAATTTGTGTACGGCTGTTCTCCTCTTGTACAAGATGTATTAAATACTTTTCTGTCTGATCGGAAAATCCTTTGTTGCCTCTCGAAAAGAATCTGGATCATAATTTCTGATCTAACACCCCTGTACTATAAATCTCTACTTTTGGCTGTGTGAGCTAGTCTGCATAGCGCCGGATGCATTTTACATAGACTCAGAGGAGAGGCTGACTGATCCATATGGTAAATGGCATCATTATAAGTATATTAAGGGGTCAGCCTTGTCTAGGCCTTATGCTTAAACAGGGCTAATTTTTTGGAATTATAATTTAATAGCAATGCCCCCGTCCACAAATAAATCACCCCTGAAAGAGTTGTTAATAACTAAATGCCAGGTGGCCGCAGTCTCTGTGCAGATCCTATTTGTCAACTTAAATGCTCTTGCCAGAAATGCAAATGGTCGCCTGCCACCTGACCTCCTACTCTAGCTGCCTTGATGACTGTCTCAATGTATTTTACACTGTGTTCACTGTCACCACCTGATGACAAATTAACTGTATTTTACACTGTTTTCACTGTCACCACCTGATGACAGTTTAACTGTATTTTACACTGTTTTCACTGTCACCACCTGATGACAGTTTAACGGTATTTTACACTGTTTTCACTGTCACCACCTGATTATAGTTTAATTGTATTTTACACTGTGTTCACTGTCACCACCTGATAAAAGTTTAACTCTATTTTACACTGTGTTCACTGTCACCACCTGATGACAGTTTAACTGTATATTACAGCGTTCACTGTCACCACCTGATGACTGTCTCAATGTATTTTACACAGTGTTCACTGTCACCACCTGATGACTGTCTCAATGTATTTCACACAGTGTTCACTGTCACCACCTTATGACAGCTTAACTGTATTTTTCACAGATGGCAATAAGTTGAGTAAAGTAATGAACAGGTATCTTTGGTCATATATAGCGTTTTGAAGTTGGTATTGCCTTCTATTAAACTGATACTACTGATATCATCAATATGCATTTCTGAATCATGTATTGCTTCAGAGCGGCACATTGTAAATATCTTGATATCTAAGATTAATGTTCACCCACGCACGTACACAAGACATAAAAGTGTACAAGAGATTGCTCGATTAAGCAGTAAGAGTCCATACATTAAAAAACAAATTTGAGCCTAGGAATCAGCAGCAAAATGATATAAATAAATGAATAAATAAGTGAGCGTGGACCTGATTTAGTACCATATTGATCCTGCGGGCAGCTCCTGTCTAGTTAATACCCAGGGCTGGGTGATGGGCAGGCTCCAGAGAGCCATTGACCAAGTCTGTAAGAATCAAACAGCCCTGCCTCATTGTCAGACGTAACAAAGCCATCTGAAATACGAGTCTGGATTGTACCTGTTTTCTATAGCCCACGTTTTCATTAAAAGCCCTAATCCAGCAGCTGGGGCTCCATTACCCCACAATATGCTGCAGGAATACAAGGGCAAACACATGCGACCCACTTCCCTCCTTCACATTAAAAAAATAATAAAAAATAGACAGGTCTGAATGTAAATGGATGTTGAAATCCAGACGCGTTTGCACACACGTCTCAGTGCGACCTGCGCCGTATAGGTGGAGATTGGGATTGGGCTGCAAGATCCTTCCCGCATAACGGGCCCAGGCCACTTTGTCCCTCTTTCTTTGTTGTCTTCAGTGCTCCTGCCTTCCCTTTCAGAGAGCCCGTCTGCATACCGAAATAAGTGATGCAGGTGATTAAGGACTGCAGTTAAATATAAGGCCACCGTCTCGCACCAAACAAGCTCTGCCTGTTCGAATACTTAAAGCATTTGAAATATTTTGTTATTAGAATGTCTGAGTGTAGACTGTTCCAGTTATACTTAGCTGGTCAGTTTCTAAAATAGGACTTGTTTATTACAGATCCTACTACTCCCTGATGAGTGCAACCTGTGGCTTAATGGCCATGCGGCACAATTATCAACAGGGCAAAAGTCCTGCCTTGCCAATGCCCTCGAAAAGCTCTCATTTTACCATTTACCATGGTGGTTGTTACTTTGTATTAAACCTGCGCCATTATCATAAAGTAAAGGGGGTGTTCCTTGTTCTGTGCACTGACCTAGGAAGGTCAAAGGGACTCTGCTTGCCCAGAATCACAGGAGAGCATGGGCATATATGAGGACTGTAGGGAATAAAAAAGCCAAGGTAAAACCGCTATTATACAACAGAAGAAAAAGACAAATGAAAATAAACATTTTGTACAAAACCAAAAAAAACAAACTAAATGAAACCAATATCTATAAGCTTTATAAATGTTTGAAATATCCCAAGAGCTACATTCATTAAATTTCATTTTAATTTCAAACATAATTACACTCATTTAGAAAAGATGTATAAAACATTCTTTTTCATGCACCCAACTGTATTCCAGCCCCTCCATTCAATACGTATAATACTGCCCTCTAGCGGTGACAGATGAATGACCGGCCTGTTCAAGAGTAAGAAAAGAGAGCTGGAATGGAAGATCTGTGCAAGCAGTGGGCTTTCAAATGCGCCAAAACGACGGGCCAGCCGGACTAGTCCTATAACAAATGTATGGGATAAGTCATTAACAGAAAAAAACATGGGTGGGTCATACATTAGGTAGAATCAAGCAAATTACAAGTAATTGACAAAACCTCAGAGCATGAAAGTGGTGGCGATAATTGAAACTATTGTTTTCTGTTCTATTTAGTCAGATTGACAATACTGAAGGCCCCACAGGCCAGTCCATAGAAACCATCAATGCCCTCTGAACATTAACCCACATATCCTGACCTACCTGCCATTGTCTGTGACACTGCCTGAGGTTCACTGCACTCAGTCACTTAACACAGTAAGGATTGAACAAAAAACAAGCTGTGGACTAGGACAGGACAAAGTTTGGACAATGTCTTGAATACCCTCTCCCAGCAAAGTATCCAAGGAGACACTAATTTACTGAGTAGGTGCAGAAATCAGCATGTATTCACTGGGGCTGCAAGAAGAAGATTTCTCCTGTTCTCTCTTTTGCAACAAAGAACAAACTTCTCGTCAAATCTTCTTCTTGTCCTTCAGTACAGAAACCCAGCCTGAAAGCTGGATGCCCAGGTCAAAAGCAGGGTCACAAACAAGAATAAGCATTTAGGTTAGCACAGAGATTGTGTGCCTCACAATTGTTTCTGCCTGAAACAGATCTAGACAAGCCAAGGTAAAGACATGGACATCTCCTGGCGCTCGCACATGGAAGCACTGAGGTCAAAGAGCAACCCTTAAAAGGGGTATTAGTTTATTGACACAATAAGACCTGGCAGTTTATTTGATGGCCTTCCACAGCATTTCACCCCCTCTTCTTCTGTTTGCTTCTCCATTTCACAGCTCCCTGGGGAGGCCCAGAGAAGGGAACATCTATCTGTTTACTCACACAAAGCCCTGCTGCAGTAAAACACCCAACTCCACGCTAACATGGCGCCACTCTGAGCCATTTTTCAGCCACAGTAACTGCCTGATGGCGAGCATCTGTGCCAGCCCCAGATGTGCCGTGTCAGGAAACCAGACTTCAGCAGCCGGGGCGGATTCTCCGTTCAGAAAGGCCTCCCCTCAACAGCAGCTCCAGGACTTGAGGGCACAAGGAGGCAACCGGGTCCGAGGAACCGGGGGAAACCTGTCCGGTACTGTAGTGTTGCTGGTAGGCCCGACCAGTGTGGGTTCAGAAGGCACCATAGGCCAACGAAGGTCTTGAGCGCAGAAGCACGATGGAGCCTGCGATCTCCACATCTCCCCACCTGATTACCAGGTCAACTGTGGAGTACGTTATGTTCGGGTTGGGTGTCACACGTGTGCGGGGGATGAGTGGGTTAAGGGTTCAATGCTGCTGGAAACAGAGAGAGACACAAAGAAAGGTATTTGGAGTTGTCCATAAAGACACAGTAATGTACTCCCTCACAGTACTTTTACTCTTCTGATCACTTACAGAGCTGCTTAGTATTGGCTGCTTTAAAATAATGCTGTTAGTAGCTTTGGGTTAATAATTGAAGGGCTCACCGTTGAATGATTTGCTTTATCTAGCCTGTAGTACTTACAGAGGAACTTAAACTTTAAAAACACACAGGATATGCTGTACTTGGCAATATTAGTTTTTTTTAAAGCAGCAAGCACACACAAGGGTTTGTCAGTATTTCAACCTTGTTGAAAATGCAGTGCACGCAAAACTCAGAAACGCAAAGTGCTGCTTATCGACCTTACAGACAATAACAATGACAGAACTTTTGATAAGTGTGATTGTGATTAGACCAAAAAAAAAAAAAACTATACTTATACTTATTCCTGAAATCACAAATAAACAAGGGCACTAAAAAAACTTGAGTCATTATTTGCTGTATATATACACACATTCATAATTATTTAGTGCATTAAATTGTTTTTGTCAAGAATGCATACATTCCTCCCTGCCGTATAGCTGTTCAGGATTGTCTTTAACATTACTTTGATGTGACGCTAAAATGCAGACGCATCAGTCAGGACATAAAGGGCACAGGTCTAAGTATGGCAGCCCATTATCAGTGTGTCAAACAGCAGTCTAATAGGTTTAACGCACCTCCACCACCCGACCCCAATTCCGCCCACTCCATGTATCAGCTTTGCTTTGGCTTGTTGATGGCAAGCCAATCAATTGGCCAATCAATAAGGGGCTGACTCCCAAACCGTTGATCGATGGCGCTCTTGTCTCTGGAGTTAGGAAATGCCATAATGGCTTTGGCACTTAATTATGTTGTTAATTGCTGAGTTACACTTTCTGCAACCCTGCCTCAGAACAGGTCGGTAATTGAGAATAGCTGCACTCTTACATCCCCAGTTGCAGCAATTATTCACAGCTCAAAAATTCAAGCGATATACAGATTTTCAATGCACTTCACCGGCTTTTGTTCTTACCCAGCTGAAACTAAAATTGCTTGCCCTTTTGTAAAATTTTAGAAAATAATATATGACAAGAAACAAGCAAATGACCCACTATGCCTAAAACAAAAATAAAATAAGATATCTGTACAATTTTAAAGCTGCCTTAGCATAATAGCTGTTTATTTTTAAGAAATCGCTGCAAACAAATTGAGGGTGAGTGACCTTTGTGTTGTAACATAAAAAAGCAATTACAACTACACCGTACGATCTATAGCCTCCAGCTGTTAATGCAGAAACAGCTATTTAATGAATATAAGCCCCTGTAGGTGCGGAAATTACCGACATTTACCGAACAAATAGAGAAAGCTTAATTTAACTGCTACTTTTAATATGCACATAAAATTATGTTTCCACGAATTTACTTCTCTCTGGAAAGGATTAAAACAAATCGCTTGATGCCGCTAAAATATCCGAATGCACGACTGAAAGCGAAACACTTAAGGGTATTTGATTTTGGTCTAGCTGGCTGTGCGGGTTCGGGGAGACTGTAGTTTTGTCATTCCAGTCATGCAATAGCCATCATCATATTAAAGTACTGTAAAAGCCGAGGTCAAACGCTGCATGGTGATTTGGCCTCCTCGAGCCATAAAGCACACAATGGAGCGGGAAAAGGTGTAAGGGAACTGTCGTCTTTGGCAACGGAAGAAAACGCTCGCTTTGAAAACAAGTCTTAACACTTTACCAGTGATGGTAGCAGGAAAAAGAAAGATTCGTTGGTTATTATTGATTTAGATTTAAACTGCATGCTTTTCATTATGAGCGGATTCCAGTTTTGCTTAGCTTTCACATACAGAGCTGAGATATTTGGTAATGAATTCGAGGGTATTTCTCCTCCACAGGTAAACGCGTAGACAGTTTTTTCTCTTTTCTTTCTCGCTACTGCAGAAACATATAAGCTGGGACCAAATCGAAAATTGGGCAAAACAATAAACGCACTTTCAACAATTGTATTTAATTGTTTTTACCTTTAATAAGTGGAAGAAATGAAAAAGCGCCAGATATTGAAATGTAATTCTTAAATGCGATTAGCAGGTTTTCAAAGTTTTGATTTGGTCTAAGCCTCGACGAAAGGGGGTTAACAATGTAGGCTAGCTAAATTTATATCAGGCAAAGTATTGTCTATAATGAAGAGTGTCTAAAATATAGAAGAAACCAACAAAAGAATAAAAATATTATTAAGTACATTTGTATTATCCTTTGAAACGAAAATTAAATGGGGGGAAATAATCAAATATATTAAAAGTCCTTAATGTTCTTAGTTCAACTTCGACTTTGAATTAACAAACGGTAACTATGGCCACCTACGTGAATAACCAGGCCACTAAGCCTCACTTTTAATTTTGCTCATGCAAACACGATGTGAAAAAAAACAAAACATAAAGAACAACAACAACAACAACAAAAAAAGAGCTCTGCTCCATCTGTTGATGCTATTAGGTGTAATTTTCTCTCCTGCCTAATGATCCATTGTGTTGGCTGCGAGTGTATGTGTGTACGTTTGTATCCAGGCAATGAATGGACAGTGTAATGTGTCCACTGTCCAGATCCCCGCCTATTTAACCCTGGCACTTCTCTAAAATGAGAGCCCAGGGGGTCACTCTGGGCTAGAGTACTGTGCTGAAAGGCATGGGGCACACAATTTAAAATAGTCACTCCAACACCAGGCACCGTTTCCCCCCCTCTCCTTGCTCTCCTCCCTCTCCACTGCTGCCGAGCAACTGTGCTTTATTTTTATTTTCCGGGACCACATGGGGTCTTGTATTCTGTCCTGCAAGTTTGCTCGGCCTCTTTTCCTGCTGAGCCCCCCAGCAGTCAATAATTAAACAATATGCACACAGGCTGCTGAATAGCAGGAGAGCGGCACACTTTTCAACAACCAGGGCTGATAGGGACCATTAGGGGGAGGCACTCTGAGGTACGGCTGCTTTCCGGGGAGAACCGGGGAAAACTACAGCTGGGAATGGGGCCTTAATGGGCTTTGCAACCACATTAACAAACACCCTTACAGAATTTATTGTAGTTGAGTACAAAATATAAAAAGCACCTAGAATCAACTTAAACAGACAAATAAATGCAATGGTGTGTGCTCACAAGATTCACCTACAATTGGTAATGCCATTGACAGCCCCTAATCTGCCTCCATGAAATCAACCCAAGATATGAAATTTTTACAAATTCAAATAGATTTTCACAGAAGTAAGTTCAAATCGCACATCTATTAAACCTTAAAATGAACAAACCCGTATCGCTTGAAACGCGCAGGAGCGACGGAATTGGAGAATATTATATATTTTTTCAAATTTACAACAAATGCACTATGCAAATATCTGACTGTGAACTTCATCATTTGCATTCATGAAAACCGTAAGCAGGGTGCGTGAACAAGCACAAGGCCGTGCTGCGGGAAAATCATTGAAGTAGAAAAAAAAAAAGAAGAAAAGGGAGGTGGGAAGAGGACTCTGAAAAGTAACCTCTGTGCTCTCCATTCTGTGAACAGGCTTGCCATTGATTAAAACAGCAAGGTGTACAATAAAGCCAAGGCAAAACGCAGGCTCCATATGGCCCTGGAGCCCTGAGGGTGTGAGCTGGCGATTGGACCTTGCTGCTGTTTACCCGCGCTCGTCCCTCTCCCCGGGTCCCCAGATGGTGAAACGCAATTTAAACCCCTCCACTGCACCACCACAATGGGCTTTGGCTCCGGTTCAACCATTTACTCCAGTAATTAACAGCACCAATACCACAACAATTACGGCCCTTATCTTAACAGAGTCACACCATGACTTAGGGAGAGCTAATAGCTGGAAGGTATTGCCGGGACTCCAGATTGCAAGATGGGTGCGCCTCAGTATAAAATAAAAGGTGAAAACAACATGTTCACAGTAGACAATGATTACTTTGCAATTAGTTTACACAAAGCTCCCTATTTAATGGCAAAACACAGTAATTAACGTGTGACAGAAAATCAAAGGGTACTTTGTAAGCATATGAAAAACTAACACCACTGGCCTGAAGCGATGTGTACTGATTACAAGCATATTTAATCAATGCATTGCTAAGTGCTATACCTATACGATTTGCTCTTGACGGGACAATAATTGTGAGGCTCAAAGGTATTTTTAATCTTTGGAAATTACACTCCAAATGCAGAATAAATGAAGCATATTGAGAGCTTTATGCATTACACACACACACACACACAACGGTACTCCACAACTCTCTGTAAACATTGTTCAATTCTCCCGGATTCATTTCAGACACCCACTCACCCTCACCAGATCAAAGCTCTGTTAGCTGTATTTGGCGATTCAGTATGATTTGAGGCCTCTTAATTGCTTGCTCCTGAGAAACAGAAACATGTTCACTCCCATGTCTATCTGATTTTCAGACCTCAAAAATAATTGTCGCCACATAAAAAATACTTCGTTTGTTACTACAAATAATTAAAAAAAAATAATTTCTTGTTTACGGTTTCGGAGACTTCTTTAACAATCATTTAATGTTATTATCACTTTCAAAACTACCCACATCCCACTTACAGCTTAATGGCATAAAAGATATGCAGACAAAGATTTGGGGATGTCTTGGGTCTTCCGACTATTTGGCCAATAACACAAAATCCCTGTCAAATATAAACTCATAACTTCTATTTATTACAAAAACAATAGAACAAACCATTTAAATCACTAACCATTTGTAATGAGATTTTGACTTATTGTTTAACAAGGGACTTCCTTTGGGTAAATATAACAGCATAGTGAAATTTTAAAGTGGAATACTAACAAACTACCAGTCCTGTGCTAAATATTGCATCGTTACCAGTGATTCCCAGCTCTGCACTACCTATCATAAACACTGGCTGGTGTGTGGAAGAGCACAAACCCATCCACCAACACTGAGCATTGATTAAATCCCATTCTGAGAGCCAGGTGGGTGTTTAATACTGTTCCGGCGGGTCTAGCTGTGATGGACGGCTCTCCTGACTTCGGCTCGAGTGTTGTGTAACACAGCTGAACCCGGCCTTATTCAGGGTTGAGGCGTGGGCCAGGTCAGAACAGCGAGGCACTCCAGTCCTGTCAATGTGACGTTAGCAACACGGGCCATGGGAAAAGCACAGGTAAACTGAAACCAGCCGGCCTTCTGAAGTATGGTTGTGTGTTGCACAGTATGCTCTTATCACCGGCCATCTGGGACAGTGACAGGAAAGGCCTCATTTTCTTTCTAGATCACATAAGAAAATTAAAGGAAGCACTGAAGCTCTATTGGTCCACCAATGATGAGAGACCAGGCTCCTTCAACCTGAGATCTGCTGCAGAGCACACGCGACTATTAGCCAAAGCCAGGGCTAAAGAATAGCCCCTTGCTCCACTCCCTTCACGGCTGGGCCCTCAAACCGTCATAGGTCTAAACCAGCAGCACCGCTAGCCCGTCGCCCGCATTCAGGTTGTTGCTGTGAGTCAGTCCCGCAGAGACGTAGGCCGGCTTCTTTTGGACCGAGCTCTTAACACAATCAGTGCTGCTGAGCAAGGAACCACACACGTTTTAGGTCTGGAGGCAGAGTTGAACAAACAATCCTGTCAGAGGAAACGCCGTTGTCCTGTTCAGGACCCGTCCCAGGGTGTAATGTATGTTGTTGTGCACAACAGATACATTATTAATAGCCAGCTGGTTTGTGACCTATCCTGTACTCGGGTAGTTTAAATTGATAAAAGCTGCTTGTGGGAAGCTGCCCGATCCTTCACATCTTTAGCGTGTTGACAATGGGCTCCTTGGGAATACAACTAATTACTTCACATCTGTATTTATTTGATCCGCACGGAATTATCCTTCTGTCACTCGCGAAAGACGCTGCCAGCCTTGGCTAACAGTAATTTATCTCGGTGACACTTCTGGCATAGTTTAACATCAAAGCAGCTAGAAAATCAATAGGAAAAACGAAAATAAGGAAGAGGAACTTTCGGTTCTGATACCATGCGTACAATGAACGGACTTAAATAACACGCCCTCTCTTCCATTTTCTGAATATCAGTCAGGGCTGCTAACACAATGTGTCTAGACTGAAGCTGTCGACTCATTTGGCTACTCATTTTAAGAAAAGTTAATTGAGCTTTCTACGTTCAGGGAAATTGAGCTATATATGAAACATATTTTATGTATATTATACCTTATACATAAAATGTTTTATATATGTTTAATATATATGTTAAACCCTTATTTTAGATTCCTGATTTTTACCGTTGGTTAATTTTATGGGAAGCAACTGGTACTTCTGGTAGCCTTGCATTAATGTAATTTATTAATTATTTCTGCCCACATCCTTAGCTCCTACAGTCTCCTCTGGTGCCCCCTAGAGCATTACAGGGAATTAGCTCAAAGATTCATTAAATGCAGGGTATAGGTAATACATTGCATGCAGGTGGAATGTATTTCCTCTCTCGGCCCATCACGAGTCCTGCCACCACAGGCTGAGGAAGTACTACCAGTCTCCTCCTATCCTAGTCGCCTTTGAGCCACCTGTCTCTTTTAAACACTGAAGGCTGCGCAGCCCGCACCAGAGGTTCAGAGCCGATTGGAGGAGAGACACGTCCCTCTCAAAAGCACTGCCAGCCTGCGGGCGCCTGAGAAGCCAGAAGGAGATGCATGTGGCCGACAAGCCGAGAGAAGGTCTGCCGATTCCCACCCACTTCAGCCTGGGTGGCAATCTGCCAATTGTGGGCCACTGCTGTGCTCTCCCGGTCACAATTGGCAAATGACTGAAATTACACTTCTAATTGAGCACAGTAGTTAATATTCACATTTAATTGTCTGTAATCATACCTATTTATCTTGTCTTCCGCTGATGCATGTGACAGGAAGGGTGCAGTGAGTCCATTGTAAGGTAGTACACATAAACAGGTGATGTCTGATGAAGCAGTCCATATGGGTCATGTTGCTCTTGATCAATTACCAACCATTGACCTCTAAGACCCTGAGATAATCAAATGCCATTGTATTTCTACTTATTCCCATTGTCATAATGATTAATATGTATAAAAGGGGTGCTCCAGTGCTGACTCCCCTGGGTGAAAATGAATTACTTGGTGTAACTGACTGAATCTGTCTCTTTACTTGCACGTGTTTGCGTGTGATTGTGTGTGTGTGTGTGCCAGTGATGCATTCTCACAAGGATGCAATCGAGGGCTTCTGGCACGAGGCTGGCGAAGCTCTTGGCATTTAAGGTGCCCTTGTGTCCACTACCTGAGCAGGCACCCTGGGACCAAGCTGTAGGGAGCAACGGTGAAGAAGAGCATCATAGAGCCACGCTAGGTAGGTAGCATGGATAACCTGGGAATACTGCGGCCATTGCTACACTACCATTGGCCTATTTAAGCCATCACTGTATACCGTGCGATTAAGAGTGATCGCTTGTCAGTTGTCTGTGTGTGCTTTGATTGGAAAACATCACATTGAATTGATCCTTTTCATTGTTTCTTTCTCTAATTATATTAATGATTTCAAATTTGAAAAATGCATTATATATTGATAAGCAGTACTTCTTAGAACATGTTTCTTTTTTAAAGGTTTCGGTGTTTACAATTGATCATTCTGTGTAGGAATTATTCATGTTCCTTTAACAGGGGAATGAATCCTTTGAACCGAAATAACTGAAGTACAGTACTGTCATCCCTGCCAAGGATAGTGAGATCACTGTTGGCAATGGCAAACTTTGATTAAACCTGGAGGCACTTGAAAATGGGCACTTTTAAGTCCAGTTTCATAAACACAATACATAACATTCCTGTATTCATCATGCTGGCTCGGACGGCAAAGGCAGCCCCTGCCAATGGAAGCTCACACAGAGATAGCGTTTTTAAAAATAGTGTATAGCAGGACGGGGGTGGGTGTGCTGGGACGAGTGTGCGTAAAATGCATGGTTGTGTGTTGGCGCTGCCGCGTCTCAGGGCGAACAGATGGGCGGCTGCCACGCCGTGTCCCTCACACATCGCACGGGCCCATCTGCAGGTTGTGCTGAGTGTTCAGACCCTTCAGGCTAAAGCGCTGAGGCTAGGAATACTCTACCCACAAGGTGTGCCGGATGGGCTTCCAAAGACCCTCAGAAAAGCCACATTATCTACACACTGACATGCTCCCCATGCAGCCTGGCCTGCAGCTATATCTGGGCAAATAAATACACACGGTAACATAATGCATTATAACGTCATCTTGTCACTTTGTGTGGCTATGCTCTATACATGTAATTTAAAGGGGTGGAATAAGATTGTTTCTCAAATGAGCCTTCAATCTAGCAATGAATAACATGCATTTTAAAATATAGGCCAATGCAATGCACACCGATAAAGCCCGGGAAATATGCGTGTGAGTCCTGGGAGGAAGCAAAGGTGACCATCGAGGCATTCAGAAAGAAACAGAAAATCAAACCGCAAACTTCATTTTCCAGCATGGCACATTTGAGAATTGCTCAATCACCTCGATTTTGCTCTACATCCGGTACAATGGACCAGAAGATGAAGAAGAAGGTGAGGAAGAAGAAAGAATTTCTCCCCTGAAACACACTCCACTTTGGTAGTAAATGATCAGGAGGTTTTTTTTAGTTTCATTCTGCGTTTGGCCTATTTAATTGCCTTGACAGTGCCTCCTCTCCCCTCCATAAATCCCGGCCTGTTTTGGCGGGGCTGTAACAGGCTGTTCCCGCACTAATCCCACACGGCCGGGACCCTGCTGCTCACCGGCCTCCGTACACACTGTCGAGAGGCCTCAGCTTTATTAAAGCTTTTAAGCACCACAAGGGCGTCCAGTTGGCAGACCGAAGCCAAAACAGATTGCTGTCAGAAACAACGTTACTTCAACAAGGACAATTAATTTTATGTAAAAAGGGGTAGGCCCTTATCGGTTAATAACAGTTTCTCTGAACGCGGCGAAATCGGGGAGGAGCCTTTCCGGCGAGCGCCCAAAAATTGCCTATGCAAACGCTGCACCCCCGATAAGGTGGGGAGCGAGGAGAGGTCAGGCCCCGTCCCATCGACATGTTTCTACCAGGATCATGCAAGCAGCCCCCGTAAGTTCAGCAAATAAACGGCAGGTAGCCTGACTTTTTCACTAGTGTGTCAGGCGCCGCCAGTCAATCCACTTTGGTTTTTGGACCCCCGCAACCCACCGTGTTTTGAAGAGGGTCTGCAGCTCAAAATGGAAAAATGTAATTAAATAATTTAATTAGCACTAATTAACAGGAAAGTGTTGATTATTTAAGCGCAAAAGAGAGAGAGAGAGAGGTGGGGGGTGATGGGGTAGGGGGTGCACCATTCAACTTCTTAATCATTCTTGTTCACACAGCATTTCCTTTCGCTCAGCCGCCCTAAGTGCAAATAAAGCATCCCATCTGCTGGTAATTAGGTCTAAATAATTTCTGACTATGTAGCTTATCATTTTGACTGCACATTCGATTAACGCTGGTGCAGGCTTGCCGGTTTGGATTTCCCAAATGTAAGGTCCCAGGTAACTCGGGTCTCTGCCACATACACACACGCACACACACACACACACACACTTAGATCAGGTCAGAGGAAGTCAGGCCGGACCAATGACACAGAACACCCCGTGAAGGCTGAAACAGGGAGAATGGAAAACACACACATAAAAAAAAACTACACGGATGTGAATTCCCAATCCTTTCTAGCTCATTTCCTATAAATGCAAGGAAATTACAACAAATCACCACTGCTTGCATCCAAAGAGGCCCGGTGTAATGGCTTTTTATTTGCTTAATCTCCAAATTAAATGGCGTTTGAAGTGAAAGGCTCTTCTCCCTGATATTATTACTCTCATCATCTCCAGCACATTTTCCTGCCGAGACCAATTTGAATAAGACAAGAGGGCCCTCCCTGAACTCAATAAAGCAGCTATAATGCGTCGCGTAATAGTGGCGTCTGATGGATCTTCAGGCGGTGGAGGGAGCTACCTAATGATGGGATGTGGATAATAGTCCTTCTGGAAGACCTGATGTGTTTCCAGTTGGCTGCCAGATGCTGGAAATCAAGACGAACATTGATCAGTGACAGGACAGCGCGCACATTCATCAAGTCATGACAAAAAAAAAGAAAAAAAAAAAGAAGAATTAATAAATAAATAAATGATGAAAAAAACAGGAATCAAGCTTGTCTTTTTCCTGTTTTAACAGGAACGAACCAAGCATAAATTATATTAATTAAATCAATTACATACTTAAAAACATCTTCACCCAATTAATTCAATTAGCCAGTTACATGATGCTACTGGCAGGGGAAGATTAGAAGGTTTAATTAACAGAATATGAATGTATAAAGGAGGAAAACACATACACACAGAGTGAAGTAAAATATAAACGAAGTTGTGAGCACTAATTAAAAGGCTGCCTGCGTACATAAAGATGTTTCCAAAAAGATGACAGCCCTGACAAATCAAAATTGGCTTGTGTTTCATCATTTTCAAACAAGTGCAATTTCCCAATACATCCTCACACATTTTTATATACAGTCTGGCTACAGAAGCACACGTATATTCTACTATAAAGAGCAGGATGCTGTCGAAGGGAAAGACTTTACACGAGATGGAGGTAGCGTGGGGGTAGGAGCTGTGTGCGCACTGAAGCAGGGATGTCAGGGAGAGATGGCAGCAGCGCAGTGTGTGACAGCTGGCGGGCTGCGCTCACCTCCGCCCCACAGCGGAAGCTCTCCAGGTGTCTGAGCCCATGTGCCTGCAGGGCCTTTCTGATGTGGGCCACCCGAGCGTGCGCTGGCGAGGAGGTGGAGCTGGTCCTAAACGCCCAGAGAGCTTGCGGGGCCACACCAGCGCTGCTTCTTCTCTGGCCTTCCCTGCGTCTTGACCTCAGCTGCTCGGCCACGCCCACGCCCACCTGTGGCCACGCCCACGGTGCTATACACCAGCTCCCACACCTCCTGCACTGGAAGCAGAAGACCAGGTGACCTGCCCTGGTCCAGCTCCCCGTTTGGTTCCAGTTCCACCAGCCGGTTCCCGCTCACCAGCACCACGAGCACTTTGTGCTCTCACAGAAGCCCCTGCCCATGCAGGTGTATTGCGAAAGGTTCATGGCTGCAGGGACAATCCACCCACCTATGATGAAAAAGAACTTAGAGACGGCTATCCAGACGACAAGTGAAAAGAGACTGCTTTAACAAAGCAGACTGTTCAAGTACACTTTATAAGTTCTTAACCATCAGCTGCTTTCAACTTTCAACTAAAAATTATAAATTAAACAGTGATGAATAATGCCCTGAATAGCCCTTTCCTTAACTGAAAATGACTTTTGACCTGATCGTATAACGATAGTCTTGTTGTTGTTCTGTCAATGAAAATGACATGTTCTCACAGTCATAACTCCTCTACGGTCTCTCAAACAGCATGGATAGTGGTTGTCATCCCTGTGTTCATAAACCATTCAATCTTATCCAAACAACACAAAACAGATGGCAGAAACAAACAGAAATAGCAGAAAGTAAGGCATATTGTGTATACTATCGCTCAGCTATTGTCTTGAGTCTGCTTAGTACAAATATTAGTAAGTTCATATTAGACAAATATATTTGCCTGGAAACCTCCCTTCAAAAATATGGGTATCTGCTCTATATTTTTGCTGTTTTTAAACCAAATGTTTTCAGCAGGAGAATTCTCCTGTATGGGTCGAGGTTCTTAGGGAGAGTCCATTATAATTGAAACATTAACATTCTCAATAAGATCTCCAACAATTGTTAAGAATCACATGGAGTCAATAAAACACAGACCTTTAAGGTGCATATTCTTTAGTACATGTGACCTTGGTCTGGGGTTTGCATTCCTTTTTTGAGGACTCCGGACTGTCAGGTTTTCTGCAGATCGGTCAGTCAGCTGTCTTTCAGTGGGCAGGCAGATTCTTTAAAAACTGGGTCTTTATCTAAATAATCAGAGCAAGGTTACCTTTAACACTAAACTCCACACGGAAGTGTTTGCTATTGACCGACTGAAGCTTGTGCTGACATTTGTTGACTTTTGTTGAAAGTGATAAACCGATACAATATTTGTATGTTAAAAATAAAAAAAATGCATTTTTGCTATCATGACCTTGAAAATGATCAAGGTCAGATTTGGCACTAATCTGGAAGAGTATGTCTATAATATAGAGAGTTGATGATAAATTAAAATTCATTTTCAATATTAAAGGCACAAAAAAAGACATTTACTCTGTTTAGAAAAACACATAAGGGAATGTTGACACTGTGCATTTAGTCAATGAAAAATATAGAGGACATCCTAAGGATGTCGAAATCTACTTATTAAAATGCATACATTTTTGTTTTACCTTTGACCTGACATTGAGCTTAAAATGGAAATTTCCTTTGATAGGTCCACAATCCTGCCAAGTTTCATGTAAATTGGACAGCTATTGCATGGGTTTGACAAGTATTTAACTTTTGACCCGATGCCCTCCCGATCTTGGTAACTATCGTCTATCAGTTAAAACTGAACAAGAATTTCGGCTGTTCTCCGTTGTACTGAGCAGATTAAGTTCTGGAGACGCGGAAGGATTTTTTCTTATTTGCGGTCAATTTATGTCAATTTTTAAATATAGTTCAAATGGGAGCAAAATCCAAACGAATAAAGCAAAAAATAAAATTAGCAAAAACTTCTGACTAAAAGCAGTAGGGCCTGCATCAGAATGTCAAAGCTGTACCTGATCTAGTCATGTTGTATGTCATGCTACATTAGTTTTGGCATGTCTAGAATGAATGTTTATATTGGAAGTTAGAATGCATGTGTGTTTATTTAAATAGGCTAGTGTACATAGTTTAGTCTTTTAGAGCAGGTTCTGACGGTGTTAAGCAGTTTATTCTTCAGCATAGTGCTTAAAATGTGGCCACCATACATAATAATAAAAATACAAACTTAAAAAATAGAATGCTATTAATCCTAGGTCCTACACGACCTTGTTTTATTTGCCCGGGAATAACTTTTTGTGAAGCAGGAAAACAACACTCCATTAATCAGATTTGCAGCAGCTCGTGGGTGTCAGGAAATACGTTGGATTTCTCGTCTTTGTGCGGAATTGTGTACTTGGGAGTATGTAGTTACAACTAACAGGTTTTCTGCATTCATTAAAGAACATGGGAGCTAAGACACAGCAGCTAATGACATTGTACGCTGGCCAATAAACTCCTTCCCTGCAGCTATCAATCATGAGTTGGCACTGGTCAGTTATGGTTGAGGGACATATTCAGCAGTCATTTATTCCTTTCAGCAGTTTATTTCTCCAGTTGGACTGCTTTGGGGTCTAAATTTTCTGTCAGAATCCTTCCACAGCAGACAAGTTAAATCTCCAAGCGATAGTAATTAATCCCCACCCACTTACAACACTAACACCACATTAATTTTCATGCTTTCTAAAGCCATTTGTGAATCTCTAAAACTTTGTATTTCTAAACCACAACGTGTCTTTTTGCAATTAATCACAGGCTTCACAGAATGTTATCCCTTTGTTTAAGATATTTCACAGAACTTGTTTGCGACAAACAAAAACACATACAATTCTAATTCTAGCAATTTCATGAATGAGATTAGTATATATTTACGAGCCCCTCTATAAAACATTTTTTAATGTAACATGCAGCTAAGGGAGGAATGAAGAATCTTCGATTTAAAGGTTTCTTACGGATTTCAGTTTTCTGCCTTAGATAAATGCATGCTCTGACAAACAGTAGCCGGATATATAACTCTTTATATGTTGAAATAATAGTTGCTCACTTGTAGGTTAAACATTGTACCACGAGCATACAATCTTAATTTGAACTAGAAGTTGGACAGAAAACAAGTAGACCCCTAAGAAAGCCCAGCCCCTGCGATTTTGCTAGCTCGATTGTTTTCCAACTGCATAGCTCTTTAAGAGCTGAGCCACTCACCAGGTGTGTGGAGTTTTTTCTTTTGAAAGGCTCACATCTGTTTTAGGGCTAAGAAAAAAAAAGCCAAGATGACAAGAATGAAGTGCGAATCGCTCTCCCATGCACAGAAGGCAGTCAAGGAGAAGTGCTGGCTGACGCCACAGAGCTGCTGAGGCAATGGGCAGGGAGCCAGTGGACGCCAGTCGGGGAAATGTGCAACCATCTTATTGGCATGCAGGGCCAGGTACCCACTCCTGTCTTGAGACAGCTGTAAACCACCAGTCCATAGCATAGCAATCAGGTGCTGGCTCCCATTGAAGAATGCTGATATGCCACAATCTGCAGCTCGGCAGTATGGGAGGAGTGACAGCCTCCGCCCCTTTTGCCGTATGACAGGCGCGGGGGCACGGGGAAAGGAAGACGGCGCTCCGGAACAAATGGCGACCTTTGGAAAGATTAATTTGTTTACCAACAAATGTTGTGGCTGTCATCGCCCCGGCTGGGTGACCTTCACTTCATCGTCTTCAGGTTGAGAGGATGCGGACTGTAGTCATCTGTTCACCCAAACTTCTCTGACACTTCCTTCTCCAGCATGTGACAGCCAACATGGATTCATTTGTTGGCTTTCAGGCAATGAATGGAGTTGAAATTTCAGTCCATCGTCGTATAATAATGTCCAATTCGTCTCAATTAGCTGTAATAACTCTTATAATAATTTCTAATCTAATTTTCCCTAGCGGATGGGAAACTCTTATTGATGTGCTACATTCAGCTAAATGGAAATAGCAGAAAGTCAATATCCTTGATAGAAAAATTCATAAATTCAGTAAGCGCACACAATGGGAATAGTGTTCCAATAACAAGGCCACAGGTCTGCGGTTCGATTTCTCACATGGAGTGCAAACTTCACACCTAATTCAACTCAGGCAGTGTTGATAAAATGTCATACCATACTTCGCTTTCTCATTCCGAGTCTAATTCACCATAGCAATAAGTGAATTAACTTAAATGTAAATACAAGAAAAGCTAAAAGTATCAATGTATTTATTTTACTGTTTAGATAAAGTGATCTGGATCATCTAGTTTATTTTCCTGTCACACCATACATTGAAAGCTGCATGAAATCTATTTGGGCAAATGTGCCCATTTGGAGCGATCAGTGGCAATTTAAACTCAGCCACGGTATTGAGACAGAGATTTTAAGCGTACTGTTAAACGACACCAATTTGCAGCCATAACAGCTTTTTTAAACTTTTAAAGACAGTGGCACAGCATGCGCATAATCAATTGCTATCTTGTGCTAAATGAGTGACAAATAACACTGAAATTCATTTGAAACTTAAATAAATATTTGGGATTACCAATTACTATTTATCCTTTTCCATAATAAATGAATGTATTATTAGTCATTACTCCTGAGCAAGTAAAAATACGCTGTTATTATGCCTTGTATATAGGACAGTCTACTGTCAGGGATTCTCCTTTATGTAGTATGTAACTGAATACAATAAAATGACCTAACCAGTCTTGTGAAAATAAACAAGACAAACTGGATTATCTATGAAAGAATCCAGACAGTGTTGATACATAAGTTTTGAATAGGTATAATTGATGTGCTTTCTTCATTCAAAAAGGAAAGTATAATTCTTTACTTGATTGTTTTCATTATATCAGTCCTGGTTGACACAGGGTTAGGTTAATGGGGTCATACAAAGTCTAGTTGTTTACGTTTTAACACAATACTGCACTCCACTGAGGCTACTGCCCAGGTACATACTCAATGGCCAGTTTATCAGGAAAAACCTATACAGTACTGGTATGAACCTCCCTTTGCCTCCAAAAATGACCGATTTATTCAGGGAATGAATTCTACAAGGTGTTGGAAACATTCCACAGGGATGGTGATCTATGCTGACGTGATTGCATCATGCATTTGCTGCAGATTGGATGGCGGTCCATTTATGCAGCCTGTTCCATCACATCCCAAAGATGCTCTACTGGGTCGAGCTCTGGGGACAGCACAGGCTGCTCAAATAAATTGATCTTTCTGGCCTGTTCCTGGAACCATTCTGAGACAATACCTGCTTTGTGACATGGAGCATTATCCTGCTGGAAGTGCCCATGTAACAAAGGGTAAACTGTAGCTATGAAGGGATGCACCTGGTCAGAAACAATATTCAGATAATCGTTTCTCAATTGGTATCATGGGGCTTAACGTCTGCCAGGAAAACATTCCTCACCCCTTTACACCACTATCCCCAGTCTGTACTATTTATACCAGACGGGACGGGTCCATGGACTCATGCTGCTTACGTCAAATCCCTGCCATCAGCATTCACAACAGGAACTGGGATTTGTTGAAATGGATAACGTTTTTCCACTTCTCAATTGTCCAGCGTCGGCGTTCGTGTGCCCACTGGAGCCGCTTTTTTTTTTAGCAGATAGGAGTGGAACCCGTTGGGGTTGTCTGATGCATCAGCCCATCTGTGACAAGGAACTACGAGTTTGAGATGCTGTACTGCGCCATTACTCGCCTGTCCGAGGCCCATGAGTCAGTTTACACTACACTGGAACCGACATGCCTAGCACCGCCGATCTAACCAAAAAACGCTTAGGAAAATGATTTTACCAATTCCTTACATTCAATTGAACAGTCAGTACCTGAATGCCTCGATGCCTGTCTGACTGCTTTATACATCAAGCCACAGCAAGATGATTTTTTTGTGAACGCAGCGGTGTACCTAATAAACTAGCTATGTCTTCTTTTCATTTAGCTTTTTCTTACTAAATACTTTAACTCTGAGAAGCACATGTTTGTTTCCTAGCACCTTTGTAAACCTGCATTCATGAAACCGTCTAGATTACAAAATCAAACTTTCCAGTGCAAAATGTTATAAAAGAGTTCCAGGCTGAAATACTACGATGTAAATAACATTAAACATGAATGTGACTAAGACGGTGAAGGCACTCTTCTGAGTGCAAGCTGAGCCCAGTAATCTGGATTTGTCATTTCCTGTTCAAATCCAGCTCCTGTCATTGACCTCCTGTAGACAGGAGAGCAGCAGCACCACAAGGCCTGGGCTGGGTGGAAATTAGCAGGGCTTTATCTTGGCTCAACACTAAACAGCGTCCTCTGTGGGCTTCTGGGACCTACAGGCAGGCAGTGTCGCAGAGAGGGCTGTGTCTCTCCCTCTATTGGCGCTGAACTTCTAGTAGCTGAATTGGTTGTAAATGAGATCACTAAGGACAGTGACATCACTCCCTGGAGTCGGAGACAAGGGTACGACGAGTTCCTTCAGCTAGGGTCTTCAATCTTTAGCACAACGAGCTATTTGTTTCTCTTGTCAGAGGTTGTGCCTAAACCAAAACAAACATTTAAAACAATAACTAACATCTAAAACAAAAACTGATTTAAAAAAAATGAAAGTAGAAATGTCATGAATAACAAAAATATCGAACTGGACATCGTGTTCACTAGAATTATGCATTTTAGCCTGCATGTTCATGCAAAATAATATTTGTTTCCAATAACCTCTTAAGCATGAATTATTATGATTAATAAGGACATATTCGTAGACTTCCAAAATATTTAAAGATGCATACACGTTTTGTACT
>JAOYSI010000002.1:1275623-1289157 GCA_025775065.1 Hiodon alosoides | reverse complement strand
AGCAAGGCCCGTCTGGGGAGCCCTCTCCCAAAGGGAAGCCACACATTTCCTGGGCCCTGATTACCCAGTGCAGTTTCTGTGCTGCCGACAAAGTACTTTAACACTAACGAATACCAGCCTGAATAATATTTCTCAACAGCTCCGGTTCAGGGCCTAAACCTTGGCCTAAACCGGTTCATTTACAGGGCTTTTAGATGGAGTAAACCGACACTGGAATCCTTCATCTAAAAGTAACTACAGTTATTGTTGTGTGCTAAAAAGCACACTGTGAACTATTGGACTATTGCACTGAATAGGGAGTGTGCTAAACTTCACATGGTATACAGAACTTGAATTTCCAGTTTGGCTTAAACGAAGAGGAGAAAATGCAAATGCGGAATTTAAATGAGCCTAATTATGCTGATCTCCCATCACCTGTAACCCCCGGCCTTCGATGTCACCTGGATTCACTGGGACCCCAGCACCAGAGACGCATCCAATATTAATAACACTTGAGTGGTTTAACTTCTAATGCCTGTGGCTGCCTCAGGTGCGTGCATGATTCACGAGCAGCCAGCCAGTAGCCCACTTCTGATTTCTCTTCCTCAGTCCATCCATCCATCACACCCCGCCCCCACCCTTCCCGCCTTTTCAGTGCCTCGCAGATCAGGTCAGCTGACACGAGGCCTGACATCACCTTAACTGTACCAAAGTCCAGCCAGCAAAATTCTGACATCGTCTTTACTGTACCAAGGTCCAGCCACTGAAATTCTGAGAATACAAAAAGCTATTTTTGTTCCACATACAGAAAAACGTGACTGGTGTAAGACCCTTTGACGCGACGTCCTTACCTACTATACCTCTGAATGATTTTCACTGAGGCACAAGGCCTTGAATTGGCCCTTTCTGAAAGACAAATATTGATTCAGAGTGCTTTGTTCACACGAGTCATTAAACAAATCAGCGACTAGCTCTGAACTACGACGCTGATTGCATGCAAACTACACCTACCCTATCCTGCTTAAACAAACCTTCTCCTGCTCGACCTTTAGTTGGCCACACTCAGCTCAGCTAGACGGACTAATCTCACGTTGACAGTAAAGGATCATATGATCCCGACCTCCCTGTGAAGCACCTAAACGCTGTTGGGAGAGAACGCTGACATAGCGGCTACAGGACCCAGGAAGGAAGTCGCATCCCTCGCTAATTCGGGCCCCCGATGCATTGCTTGGTTGCCTTCACCAATTTGCTGCATAAATCTAGTGGTTTACATCTGGGCTCACAGCAGCGAGTGGTCTACATGCAGTGTAGTGGGCCTAGCTTTACCGCTCATTAGAGCCTTGGAAGATTCCACTGTGCTCTGTAATTTCTAGGTAAGGCCCGGGGCTAAGAAAGTCCAGATCACATGTCCGATCTACAAAAGAGTCACTCGCGGAACGACAACGACTACACGCCTCCCCAACATAATCACGTGACCAAAAGGGGGAGGAGAGAAAAACTGAAAACACCCTGCTTACTTCCCTGTGAATCTCTAAAGGGGGATAAAACGCCACTCAGCCATGCGTGAAACGCAGGCATATGGCACAGAGTGCGAATCCAGCTGTTGCCTCATCCTGGGGTCAGTGTAATGAGTGTAAGGGTCTGCCGAAACGGACCGAGACCTCATCAATCCCGTCCCAGCTTTAGAAACTCCATTCGTCCGCGCAAAGATTAAGCGTGGGAGCCCACTCTGTCGAACATGCAAAATAAACCCCCCCCGGCGCTCACAAGGGCAGTCAAACCCGCCCCCTGTAGCGGGCCAAAGTGACCCTGTATGGAGCTGGCTGCAGGGAGGTGCCCGTCACGAACATGCAGGGGAGGCACCTTTCCCAGCAACGGGAAGGAACGCGCACCGCGGGGCCTGTTGTAAGAGCTTGGACGTCACACCACAGAGCCACCGTCTGGGCACACATGTTTGTTCATTAAGAAAACACTCTGCCTTGCAGCATTCATCTCAGCGACCAACACAAATTCCGTCACTGAACGAACGCAATGACCCAATGAGAACGCTCTCTCAGGCACTGCCCGATTTAATACCAGCTAGTGCCAGCTGGGAGGATCCCAACCAACTCTGGATCATCTCCACTTCTCCATTAAGATTAAAACCCGTTACTACATTAACTCATCCGTTACACTTCTTCCAAAGGGTTTTAATAAGGCTCAGTGGTAGCAGCATATGTCTGACAGAAAGGTTGACTGGCAATAGACACAGAGAATCATCGATAATAGCATTAAAAATATTGCATTTCATAATCGCAGTGGCAAACACCATCCTGTCCTAAACGGTCACAAGTCAATATTTAGAAATATCCTAGAATCGTGTTAAAACTATTTTGGCTTTTATTATTGATTTAAAATATATATTCGTCGAGTGTACCCCTTGCAATTACATGTTGACATTACATATCAATAAAAAACTTTTTCTAGATTTAGTACTGTTCTAGGACTGTTAACTAATTAACACGTAGTTACGATTACTATACGTTAAAGTAATGGGATATATTTAAGTCATGCGATCAGAAAATGTTCTAAATAACACATTTTATTTTTTGGAAGCTGATAGCGATTGTCAAATCAGTTAGTAACGTTTTTGACTACAGCAATGCACACACGTATACAAGATTATGGTCAACTTAATTTTCAGCTCAGTAGCACACGGTATAATTTAACACACAAAAACGTAAACCGACTCCCAGTTTCGTGTAGGTCAGGTGGTAATGCAAATCTAAGGGAGCAAATTCATTCTGACTAGCGATTTCTATGTATTCATTTTCAGTTTCAAAATCAACAAGTGTACACTGCATACGAATTAAAGATGCCCCACGTATGACCTTAAAAGGGTAATTTGACACATTGATCTTCATCAACGCGACAGAAGAAAAAAAAAACTACAATTGAGTAAATTAAAAGACTGACGACTCTTCGTGTTTCGACTGCTAAGTGATTACTAACAGCGCTATCTACGTGTGGATGTTTAAGACGGGGGCTGTGGCGGAGACCACAGACCGTTCTCGTACTTCTGGGTGACTCTCCTCGGCATTGCCTTACCTGGAGAGTAAAGCTCGGCGAGTTGACGGGCCCCGACGTGCTGCGGTCCCCAGCGAGGCGCAGTGCTCCGAGCAGCCGTTCCATGCTCGTTTCCATTCGGATCCTCTTCTGCCATAGACCGTTGTTTAATCTCCGCCTCTGACAGCAGTGATGCTGCCATCCTCTCCTTTGGCTTCGGATTTCAGCGAAAATGCATACGACAGATTGGCCTTGTAAAAATTATACCAGCAAAAACTTGTTAGTTTTTACCCCCAAAAAAGAAAAGGTACCTACGTTGGTACTGACTGATGCTACTCGCTGGCTAACTGACAAGCTTACCAGTTGTCGCTTTTAGGAAGCAACCTAGCTAGATTTGTTCGTTACTCAATGGAATACGCAGAGGTACAATGCGACTATATTTTAATAAAAACAAGGCAGCTTCTGTATTTCTGGACACATAAGTCTGTTACTAGACAGCTAATTGGAACCAGGCCATCAGTAGTCTATCACAAACTTTGAGTCTGGCTCGCTCGATAGCTGGGTGAGTTTGAAGGGAAGGTCTTACAAGTGAGTCTCCAAAAAACAATTACCTTCCTTAAACGCAATCATCCGCATAGGCAAAATATATACATTTTAATTACTCTGATGAAACACAATATTATTATTATTATTTTATTAATAATAAAATAGTTATACTACTTTAAACACGACGCATTTGGTATAATTCTACGTTGTCCTAGATTTCACGTTTTACCACGACAGAACGACAATAGTAAATTACAGATGATCCCTTGTTTAAAACGCTAGTATCCTTGTTTTGTTCTGTTGCGAAGTACGACAGAAGTGCTCTTAAAAGTCAGCCAATTAATGCAGCATTGTGTCATCGGGCTAAGTGATTATTAGCCACAAATGAGCCGTCACTTATTCAGTTGACAGTTATAATATTACGCACTGTTCGCCGACAGCTTCGAAGTCTTTTGTGTCCATTTCCTAAGGAAGAAAGTGGCTAAATACTAATGTATATATAGTTGGAGAATACATTAAAATACGGTATTCAGATTACTTCGATTTTCATAAATAAAAAAAGCCCGTGGAGGTGCATGAACAATTAAGACAATTAGCACAATTTAGCCCCAGATAGTACCGTACTAGTATGAGCGCATACGGGAAACTGAAAGCCCATTTCATCGGCAAAACATACTAATTTAATTTTCAGAAAACATAGACATGCTGTATGTGTATTGGTTTTCTGGAAAGGAAATACATTTTCAGAAAACCCGACTCTAGTACATTTGTATTTGTACTGCCCTCTAACGGCTGCTTTTAATCCGATCTAAAACTCGTCACAATATCGAACCATTTATGTGCCGTAACGGGATATTCAGTTTAACTAGCTTTTAACTAATCTTTTTCCATAATCATACTAGCACTGTAGCCGAGTGGACCAAAGAGCACACTGGCATGAAGGCAGTAATCCCTTTTTGTAATAGTAAATCCGTCCGTTGGGCTAAATGTCTGAGTTTTGTAAATATGAATGTAAATTGATAAATACTAATGTAAATGTAAAGCAGGAACCTTTTCAAAGTGTAAAAAGACGACCGAGGAATTAAAAACTAATAAGGCAAGTAAGAAGCAGCAGCTTACTGTTGGTGAGGGCATTCACTATTTTATTTCTTTATGCAGAAACTTACTCCGAGACTGCTCCGTCACACCCATTTGTAGCGCAGCACGTTTCCAAGAGTTGGGAAACCCGCCGTTGCTGTTGCGGAGACAACATTCAAATACCTCCAATCTATAAAACTATTTAACCACTCCTCGGTAGGGTAAAATAGAATTGGGAAAGATTTCCTGTAATGACTGAATGTCTAACTGTGGTTTTATTCCCTTTAATTAAGTTGGTTGCCTTGGGCAATTATTACAATTATACTCTAGATTATTTCAGATTATGTTTGTATGTGTGGAATGTAAATTCATTTGTTTAAAAGTTTTTTTGTAGCTGGAGTTTTTTCAGTAATACCAACCGTTTCCAGCTTTAACTAAGGCCCACCTGAATACCACTCAAACTGTAATTAACACAGTTCATTACAATTGGTCATTTACATTTTCTGTTTTTGATAATTTATATGTAAACCCATCCCATCCCTACCAGGCATTTCATAGTTTAAGAATCCTTGCCACAAATATTAGAGTGGAAAACAACGCTCTAAGAAATTGAGTTATACCAGTACAGCTGTAATAATAATAATACTACTACTACTAATAATAATAATAAAAAGGTTCTCACTGTTCCACCTTATTTCCTGTCACCAACCCAACAGAAGTCCCCAGTTAATATGCAAATGGTTTTTATATGGAGCAAATAGGCCTGCTGTGTGGAATGAAAGCATGTCTTAGCAGGGGGATTGAGACAGGGTGGAGTACTGCAGTCTGAAATAAGGCGAGACTGGCATCCCTCAGTCAGCATACTAGCACTCAGTCAGATTGTAATAGGCAGCTGTAACGCCAATGTAGTTCTGCAGGACTGCTACGCGCGTAAACAGTTGTGTAGTTACACCATGACCGCGGAGTAAATCTGCACGACTGCTACGCACGTAACCGTCTGTGTAGTTACACCATGACCGCGGGGGGAAATGCTACGCACGTAAATAGTTGCACCTCTGAAGCAGATCGTGTAATAACAGTCGTAAGTTGTAACACCAGGCATTTCCCATTTCAGTCGTAGAATTGTCATTAACCAACCACTATGAGAACGAAATCGAGAAGAGGAGGTTTGTAAAAACAGACACACAACAAATGCATGGATTCCCTTTATTCATTTATTTATTTTGACTGTACTAGTTATTGCAATCTGATTACTTCACATTTAAAAAGCAGACACCATCCATTTGCACTGAAATTGATGATATTCATTTTTACAATAACCATTAGTTTCATGAACTGGAAAATCCAATCAAACTATTATTTTGATTTGTTAACTTTATTTCAGTTTTTTGTCTTTTTTATTGTAATTACAAAAAGAAAATATAATAATAATAATAATAATAATAATAATAAAAAGGAGAGAAAAAACATATTACGGTTTGCAAGCGATCACAACACAGCACAAGTACCATTTACTGCAAGAAATAAAAGGTACGAAGAAACCCCCCCCCCCCCAGAACAACTAAAACAAGAGGAAAAACAAATGACAGATAAGGAAAGAATTGGCACTTACTAGAGCTTGATACATGGAGCAACAGAGGAACGCGATAAGTGAAGCATTTCTAAAGACTAAAATCGGACAGAGGGCGTCGTTTTTTTTAAAATCTTTCGTTAAAAAAAAACGCACACCTGGGAAGCAGAATGATAAAAAATACTGAACGTAGAATACCTTTTTTCACCTCCCTCCTTTTCCTTTCTTTCTTTCTTTTTTTTATTTTTTTTTTTAAATATCTCCCATTAATATTCATTTCCCACTGCTCATAATAGCTGCGCCTGGTGGCCAAATCGTTAAGAGTTTTACATGGGAGTAGCAAATGACACTTTGATTGGCTGTGATGTTGAAATGGTCCTCCCCCACTGCGTGGCGTCGGGGTCCGGGGCTGAGCTGGGAGTCCTGCCGGGCCGGATCTCACTGTGCGTGCTGACTCAACGTGTGGTTCTGGGAGGGAAAAGAGGAGAACACATGAAGAGAGAAATAATAAGCTACGTGCCCACACCTCTTCCCCCGGTCCCCCTCCCCCGCCCACCCCATGCCTGCCCGTCCATCGCTTAGCCCCCGCCCCCTTTGAAGCCGAATTTGTGTGCCATTACGGCACATCCAGCACAGATATTCTGTACCGAGCAGCTGGCATTCACACACCTATACCAACTCATTACGTGCGAATTTAGGACCGCACCGATTATCCTCGTCGTATTTCATCCATCTTAAGACAATGATTTATTCATCCAAATGCATTGAGTTTTGAATCCCTTTCAATCAATTTCTGAACGCGCTGAAGGACTATCTCACCGTCTCTGGAGGTCCGCAGTCTCGTTTTTGTCTGCACCCCTGTCCACAGCACACACACCGCATTCATCTCAATAATATCATTCCCCAATTCAGAGTGTCTTCACTTCAAATCCTTCATATCATTTTGATGGTTTCTCCTTGTCTTAATGGCATCCTAATAACTTTGATTTTAACAAATAATTACAAAAGACCTAACAGACGTCAATAAATGTGGCAATTACCCACTCTTTCAATTACCCACTCTCCCCCTCCTGCCACAGGGCTGGAGGGGGAGATTTGCTACTTATGTAAACATTTTTGTTGGCACAATAAACCGACTCGAACGGAATGGAGTCAGAATTGAGACATCGTTTAAAATGCAGGAGGCACAGCGAGCGTACAGCACGGTAGTGAATGTCACGCCAGATGCAAATCGCACGGACAGAAGTTAAATTCACAATCGCACCGCATATCAGCGTCGCAGCTGAGAAGAGGTCTGTGCATTTTCTCCAAGCGTCGATTCTCTGCCAGGTCGGAGGCTCATAAACTGAATTCCCAGTGAAAGGACAGCAATCATCTTTCTTTCTTTTAAAGCCTCTTTGCAAGATTAATCTCTCATAAAGGGAGATAGGCAAATGTTTTGTGCGCCAGTTTAAAACAAAATTTAAAAAAAGGCAAAGGATTAAACATGCCTTTCCGCTGGTAAATATTTACTCTTTCGCCCTTATCATGGTGCACATATTTACACAGAGCTGCTGGGAGACGGCAGTCTTCCTCCAGCAGTCAAACCGATGTCTGGATGTCTGGTGTCATCGCCTAGACTGACAGTAGTCTTTTAGGCCAGCTCTTCCCCCATGTAGATATGAGGGGAGACAGGCATCCGGAGAGTTCTCCAGTGAGGAGCAGCAACTCTCTGGGAGCCACTGACCCCATTATGAGAGCCATCCACTACGCCTAATTCGCTCCCTGCAGTTCTGCTTCCTGCCAGTGGAGGTCAGGATTGTCCCTTCCTGACACACTTATCAAAAGACGGTGAAGAGAAGTTAGGATGGAGCCCATGAAAATGTATATTCGGCCAAATGTATTTGTAGTGTCTCTGTATAGTGCGCACAGGAGCACATTGGGCATGTGTGTCTGGGCACACTTCATACGATTTTTTTCTTCCAGACAACGATTGTAATTTGAATAAAGTTTTGCTTTGCGTCCAAGCCCTTTTTGCCATGTGGCGTCAGTGCCTTCGCGGGTGCATGTGGAAGAGACGTATTGTCAGTGACTACTGTCTGTTATCTGGGGGTTCGACAGTGCTGCGCTGTCTGCCTAGAAACCGTAGGAAAGGGGGGAATAAAGGCAGACGCCTACAAAGACCTGAACCTGCCTGTCTGCCTGTCTGCCTGTCTGCCTGTCTGCCTGTCTGCCTGTCTGCCTGTCTGCCTGTCTGCCTGTCTGCCTGTCTGTCGAGCCACAGTCAAGGTTTAGCATTGGTGGTGTTCTGAAGCAAGCCAACTTTTCAATCAATCAATCTAAACACCTACGCTAATTTCACTTATTGGCTCATGGCCTCCTTAAAAACTTTTTATAAAATATAGAAATCATTAAACTTAATTTTTGAAAGTAAATTCATAGAAACTGTATGTTTCCAAATGTAGCAATAATCTGGACAAAAGATGTTTTATGCGAATGGGAAGTACTGCTGAAATCAACTGACAAATGAGACACAAACATATAAACGCATATCTAACACACACTCATAGATCTCACACACACACACACAACAGGATCGTTTCCGTCCTGTCTGATCAAATGAAGACACAAACATAACGCATATCTAACACACACACACACACACACACACACACACACACACACACACAACAGGATCGTTTCCGTCCTGTCTGATCAAATGAAGACAGGAGACTGCTGGAAGTGGGAAGTGTACCTGTCTGCATTCATACAATCCACTCCACCTGCAGGAGAACCTGGTTACTCCCACAGAATGGACTCCTGTTCGGTACACTCAATTACGCCAGTTGCTGCTTGCTTTATCTGCACAACGCCTTTTGACAAATTCACTGCAAATAGGAAATGGCTCGCCGTATACTGTAACCCAAAAACTGGGGTTTGGCTCTGCTTAGTTAATTTGTCCCTCACTCACACACACACACACACACACACACACACACACACACACACACACACACACACAGTCAGGCTGGTCTCTCAGTCAGCTCCCTTCATTTGAGAGAGTCGTCGGGGGCAGCAGTATTGATTAAGCTGCGTACGATCAATACAGTGACTGGTATGTGTCTCTGAATCTGATAATGACTCTCAGTGCCACATCAGTCCTATGCAGCTGTAATTGATATATTCTCTAAGATGAAGAGGAGTGCTCCGAGCCTGTGCTGTTTAAACAGCCGAGGAGGACGGCTGCAAATCACATCGCCGGCCCACGGCACGCCGCCGCCGCCGCCCTCTTACACCGCAGCAAAGATCCACATCAAAACCGCAGCGCCATGGTTACCCTGCTCCAGCACCGAGCTAAGTCCTGCCCATACCACCTTGTCCCGGTGTCGGGGCGAAGCGGGCAGAACAGCCGTCATCCCCGGGCCGCGGCCGTCCCTCTCTGCTCAGTCAATATCGATGCTGTCATTGTTTTCCTAAACTGGTTATAAAAAAGGGCTAAATCCTGCAGAGCTGTGGACTCGTGGGAAATATGGCCCAGTCGTATTACTGATACCGACACTGAGACTGCAGCAAATGGGGTGGGAGGGGGTGGGCAGGGGGGGATGAAAGAAAATCAAATCTACGTTTGCACAACAGCCTTTACATGTAGCATGAATGCGAGGAACCAGGGGAGAGGCGGCATAGTGTCACTTTCAATCATGCGCCTGCTAGCGCCCGGGCACAGCTTCTGCGTTCTGGCGCCCCCTGGGGACCGTGCACTGTCAAACGCGACTTCACTCTTCACCTGCCCCCGTCCGGCTAAACGAATCGAGACGGGTGTGTTCACTGTGTTTTTACAGAGCGGGGTTGGGGGGGTCAGTTGTCGTCAGAGGATACCATGGTCACACATGCCCCCCACCTTCCTTTGGGGGGCCCAACAGGAGCCTTCTGAGCGCCGCTGGTTTGCCCCGCTCACCTACAGGGGCCGGGAACGGTCACTTCCCCCAAACGCATCGGCTCAGCCTGCACAAAGAGCTGCACGGAGAGCTCCCTAACCGTGGCTAATTGAAGGCTGGGCAGGGCGAGGAGGTGTGTGCGGTTGTGTTAGCAGCCCCCACCCCCACCCCCCGCTCCTTTTTTAACACAATGTGAAAAATCACCTTTGTCGCCTGGTGCTCTTTATTGTGGCTTTTTTTAGATCGCTGACAGTTTTCCAAGGGTTGGACTCTAACAGATGGGCTGTCTTTAAGCCTCACATGTTCCCCAGTATTCACCTCCGATACACAGGAAACTCGCATGGGGGTGTGCTACAAATAAACGGACCCTCGCCCGGCTCCCCACGCCGCCCCCTCCGGCCTCCCCAGGAGCCCACAACCCTGCGCTAGCGTCCTGCTTCGCTGTGCCAGCCCACCGCCAACGAGGACGAGCGCTGGTCAGGTGGGCGGACGCTGGTAGGTCCCCATTCACTGGCCTACTGCAGAGCCAAGTCCAGCCACACACTTCACTCGTGTTACTACATGAATAGGTTTTCATTATTAGCTCCGCAGACAGCCCCTATACAGAGTGATGTCCATTGCTCAAAATTAGACGGTGTATCCATTTACACAGACAAACTGAAGGGAGGCGGCGTGTACCGCACACCCTGACACAGACAAACTGAAGGGAGGCAGCGTGTACCGCACACCCTGACACAGACAAACTGAAGGGAGGCGGCGTGTACCGCACACCCTGACACAGACAAACTGATGGGAGGCGGCGTGTACCGCACACCCTGACACAGACAAACTGAAGGGAGGCGGCGTGTACCGCACACCCTGACACAAACTGAAGGGAGGTGGCGTGTACCGCACACCCTGACACAGAAACTGAAGGGAGGCGGCGTGTACCGCACACCCTGACACAGAAACTGAAGGGAGGCGGCGTGTACCGCACACCCTGACACAGAAACTGAAGGGAGGCGGCGTGTACCGCACACCCTGAAACAGACAAACTGACGGGAGGCAGCGTGTACCGCACACCCTGACAAACACAGACAGAGAGTCTTCTACACCGACCGCCTGCTCTGACTGGTGTAACGTGTGCTGTGTGTGTGCTGTGTGCAGTCTGTGTCGTATGCACAGTGCGGTAATCAGTGTGTGTATTGTGTGTGTAATCAGTGTGTGTAATGTGTGCGTAATCAGTGTGTGTAATGTGTGCGTAATCAGTGTGTGTAACGCATCTGCGTTGTCACTTTACTTGTTAAAGTCACAGCAATCCTCCAACTTCAGCACATCCAGAAGCTCTACCAAAGCCTGGCTCTCTTCACCGCTTGTCCTACCAATAATCTCAGTGCTGTTCATAACAGGAGAGTGGGGGTACAATCTATTGTTTTGGCCAGGAGATACATACGCCCCAATACAATGCATTTGCTGTTTATCGACCCGCCCTTCTCTGTAACTGGGCCCAGAGGACAGCGAGCCTTCTGTGGTACCCATCCCACCTGCGCGCGTCTGTATATACACACACATACTCCGTCACCGGGATACTGACAATGCGTTGAAAACAGACACCGCCAAGAACGGACCCGTGTGCGTAAAGGGCCCTTGTTTTAAGGCTGTGCCCCTCTACTGACAAAAGCGTGCAATGGTATGGTGAGAGAGACCGAGGGAGGGAGAGAGAGAGAGAGAGAGATGGGGAGAAAACCATGTGATCGTCTGGTAGAGGGGGCCTCTCCTGTACTGTCAGGAGTGTATGATTTATAGAGTGTGGTTCTGTCAGAGCGCAGAGAACATCAGGGAGCAGAAGACCCCTTCCTGTGAGTCCTCCAGACTTAAAGAGCGAGAGGGAAGAAGTAGTAAAGATGAGAAAATACTCACAGCTCTCCGCTCCCAACCTGACACACCGGCTTCATTGATAAATCATTTATTTGTCTGGGAGGCAGCTTTCCTTAGCGCTGCCACTATACATATAGCGCTGCAAATGTACACCACCCCAGAGCGATGTACCCCTGCACCGCTGGACCACTGCACATATACCGTCGCGCTCCGGAGGTATAGCCATGCCCCTCCAATGTGTGTTCCAGCCAAACCCTACGGAGTCATTAGGTAAATAAAGTTATATTACACCTGACTTGAACTGCGCATGTCTCCCTGGTTCTGCAGAGACAGGTACGGGGCATACGGGAATAGGTACATGTTTTTTTTTAAATCTCCACATCATTCTCGCTATAAGCAGTAACTTAGGTACACAAAAAAAGCACGCTGACTGACTCCAGGAGGTAATAACTTCCAATGTAATGAGGGAACAGAAAAAGCAAGAGGAGAGAGAGGGAGAGAGGGAGAGAGAAAGAGGAATTAAAGGAGGTCTCCACCTTCTACTCAGCAGGTCGCTCTATTTTGTTCAGCCCAGATTCAATCTGTTTCTACGGCTGTTCCCCGTAGAAATTGTTCAGTTTAACCTCACCATGCAATTCAGACTGTGGTCCCCTGACCTGGAGGCCGAGAACCCTTCTGTGTACAGTGTGTTGATTTCAACTGATCAGAGCCAATTTTGTGAGATTGTAAGAGATTCTTACAGTGATGGTCGCTCCTTTTCTTTACAGTGTGCAAATCAGTGGTGGACACGCTGTTTACACATAGGCTGGGACACTACCAAAGGTGACTCCACTAGAGAGGGTGGCGGACCAACACAGAGATTCTGACACATGGCCATGCTTGGCTTTGGGCCCTTTACAAACAGGAAGCCAAAATAATCTCCTCACCACTACTAGAGAAAGCCACTAGAGGAGGATGTATGGTTTGGTACCCCCACACCCCATAGAACATGACAGATAACTCTGGGCTGAGAGAACGTCTCGTGGCTGTCCATGCCAATGTATAAATAGGTGCAGCCCAGCTGGTGGCGTATAGTTTTGTTGTCTGACACGCTGCCAGCCGGGCGGAAAGAGGCCCCTGACGCATAAACCATTTACCAAGTAGAATGGAGTGCTTTGCTTATAGCCACGGCCATCTCGCCTGCCTGGGGTGTCTAACCCAGGGTACGGACCCAGTGCAGTCACATCCAGCGCTCTGCGCGGTGACCCACCAAATGCAGCTGCGCTCCCAGAAGCAGTGTGAGGAGCAGTCCCCAGGCCTTGTGCTCTCCGAGCCAGCCAGACAGCCAGCTACTACAGTAGGGGAGGGTGGGGAAGGGAAGGGAAGGGAAGGGGTGGTTGTCGGTTACCTGCAGAGAGAGAGCCCCCTAGGTCCCAGCTCTAATAACACAGACTGTCACTGTGAGCGCTGGGGCTCAGGGCCACTGGGGCTTCTAAATCTAATTCAGTAATGCCTGGATCACCACATGAGCAACACAACCTGCACAGACACACACACTCACACACAC
>JAOYSI010000002.1:1236235-1248736 GCA_025775065.1 Hiodon alosoides | reverse complement strand
ATTCCTTTTGTGCTGTGAATACTGATTACATCTGAAGAAAGTAAAGAAGCCCAACAAGATCTCTCTCTCTCTCTCTCACACACACACATTCGCTAAACCTTATGTTGCTGGCCAGAGCGCCCAATCATCAACAACCTCCTGTCCTGGACCGGCCAATGAGAACAGGCTCCTCGCCCATTCAGACGGTCTGTGGTCAGTGTGTCTTACTGGGAAAGCCATGAACGCCACCTTGTCTCAGCCAAAGTCCTCCAGGCACTGCATTAAGTGGGAGGTCTGGGCCCTCACCCTGCTTGTCAACAACAGAACGCAGTTCGGACAAACCGCTGAATTTTTAAAGGAGCGCGCCAGAAACACACAGCCCCGAAACACACAGCCCCACACTCTTGTTATATCCCATTCTCTTTCTGTACTGCTCCAAGACCGAGCTGCCAATCCAAAAGCGAAGCAGCTTTGTCTGGAGGTGAAATTAAGCATTTATTAGGTGGGAGGTGGACAAGAAAGTGGAAGACTTTTATATTGTCCAAAAAAAAAAAAAGTGGTGAAATGAAGTGGTGCATATGTACAAATTTACATTAAAAATAACCTCTTGGAAACTTCAGCGGAGTTCTATCAGGTTTTCAATTCTTTATTGATAACCGTTTCTCCATTGCCCCATATTTTGAGGGGGTTGAGATTCAAATACATGCGGAGAAAAACGTGGTCCTTGGTCACATGGTCAGCCATGAGCCAAGATGGGTCAGATGGGTCCGTGCTCTCTGTCGCTGCCCAGCACCAGGGCACAGCTTCTGTAATGCACCACTGGCTGACACACCACCTTCCTCTCCCACTCCCACTCCAGGTCCATACAGCACCCCCGTCCCATCACAGGGGCATGTAGGGCACAGTCCTCCACCAAACAGCCTCCAGTCACTCAGTAAAGGCTTAGGTCTTTGCAGACACCCCTTTCCAGGTGTGAACAGTAATAATGGGTTCTCCCCTCACCTCTCCCAGAAATCAGGATGAGAAATGCCTCTATCAATTAACATTGCAAGCAGCCTCAACAGCAACTAATCTCCCCCGTACATTCAGTCCAATAATATTAAAGTACCTTTGTGCTTCTATAAACCCTTCGGGTTCACTATCAAAAAGAGGGAAATTATCCCTCAGCTCCTGTAACATACCCCCCAAGAAGACAACACCGCACGCTTCTGGGAATAGTACAGTGGCTTTCATTTCCAAAGCTCGTCCTCGCCAAACAGGTTTAATTTTAGAATGAGCAATTTCATACTTGACCTTTCCAAATTATTTACGAATTCATCCGACCAAAACTTAATGGCGAAGTTTTTATTGCGCATCCTCATGTGCCTCAAGTGTTTTTTAGCGCAAAGAAAATATAAATCTGCGGCAGATTATATTGTGTATATCTCTGCCCGAGGTTTCAGAAATACGACTGACCAGGTAATCTTAAACAAGTCCAAAAAAAAATTCGAGCAACAAGTCTAAAAAACAACTAATGGAAACATCTTAACGATGTACACACGCTTTGTAAATGTCATTATTGCGAATCCATTTCTGCCCAGAAATAGAGCGCGCCTTTAATTGTTTCTTCGATAACCCCGCTGTGTGTGCGTTTTATTATTCCGCTCCCGGCAGGGGGTGCTCGCTTTTTGACAGCGAAATTGAATGAAAAGAAATTAGAAAAACGGCTGACTTCAACATCAAGGAGTAGCCGTTCTCTGAGGTAGGAGGCTGGCATAAAGGAAAGTTGTCACGACTAAAATGTATTTAGAAGTTATTGAACTACTCGACAATGGGTCAGATCTAAACGGTTAAGGGCATCACGGGGGGGGGGGGGGTTTAAATTATTTGACAAAACCGTTTCCCATTCATCAAAATTATTGGTATGGACCATTCAAAGGTCCCTTGACATGGACATGCCCCAACCGTCCCTAGCTAAATCTACGCCAGTGATTAGTTCAGTACTCTCCTCTCCGGAAATCGTCTGTCATCGCCACAGAAAAAAAAAATACCTTCGAGGGTTGAAGTCGCGATATCTTCTGCTGTGCCATAGCAAAAAGGACTGTCCGTCTGTCGCGAAAACAACGTCGCTCTGTTTAGCTTGTTAATGCACCCTCAGCTCCGGGGTATTGAATTATTTATTTTTTAAATCATAAACAAATAAACCTATGACACAAAAACATGTTATTTGATTAATAATCGATGTATTCGTATTTGTAAACAGTGGGTTTATCCTAACTATTACAAGCCTACATACAGTCCGTTTAAAATGTAACGCCAAGCCTACTTGATTCATTGTAGACTGAGGAGTGTTGTCGGCTTTACAAAATATTAAACATTTAATTATTTTTAATGCATGTTTTAATATTGGACAATCTCCACGTCTTAACAATAATTTATTTCGATCGTAGCAGAAAATGAAACATGAAATGTGTTATTTAAGGCTCGCACAATGCTTAGATGCCGATATTACCGATTAGATATCGTATTTTCATCTTTTCATTGGGCACCCTCAGATATTTACTTGGCAAATTTTAATACGAGCACTATTCGATGTTTATTGATATAGTGTGTCCTTAACCCGATAAGAACGACGAAGAATATCTGCCTGCGTTAAGCGGTAAAGCAACAACTGGAATCTACAAAGCCTACCTCCGCGGTGTTTTCATCTAAAGGAGATGGAGCAAAAAAAATAAACTCATAACAAATAGCTACCCTATTGATACTAAATATGATAGCAATTTGTTTTGCGGCCTTACATAGACGCGTTGTGCTACAGTTCAGAGCTTGGCGCGAACTGGGTCTTGAGGCGGGGAGCACTGTGCTCAATTTAGGTCGCGAGGCTTGCAGGCCGACTTCAGACGCAGTTAAAGCCACGTCTTGGAAATACATCTGCATTCAGCCCAAAATAATCACACTAGATTCTCTCAGTTGTTCTCAATAATCTGACAACATACCATTACCTTTTTCAACTGGTCAATATATGTAGAGTATGGGGGAGTAGAGGGGGGTTAATGATTTATGACAGCAGCAGGCAAGAATGCCCATGCTTAATACAGTTTTTTTTAAATGGATCCTTCTAGATACACCTCAAATAAGCATTTTTTTAAAGACAGTTTTGACACACTGTCCTGATCCTTACCAATCGCAGTTGAACTCACGGCACTCGGTTATTTTCAGAGCAGAATCCAAACAGCACGCACACAAACTAACAATGACAACTTAATCCGGGCCGCCACCTCCCTGCGCAGCGTCGGCACCGGCGAATATGAGGTGAAGAGCACCGTGGACGGGGGTCAAGGTGGGCTCCCGGGATCAGAATGAGAGGCCAGCACAGGACTGGAGTTTTTTTTGTCCCCGATAACAGGGTCCAGAACCTTCCAGGAAAGCTGGGAGGCTGTGCCAAAGAGTGGGCGCCCTGCTCGATAAATATATGCATCAGCCAGGTTCAGCCAGTGAACTAATTGCCCCCATTCCTTATGTTTAATGTACAGCCTAAAGGGACCCAGCAGGTCACGGAGCACGTGGCCAGAGACAGACGCCTGACACGCTGCCCTGCAGACACGGAGAGCAGGGAAGCCAGACCGGGGGTGGGAGGAGAACCCTGTTCACCTGCAGTCCACCTGAGCTCTTTTGCATCCCGCTGCAGAACACAGGCTTCCCCCCGTACATGCATCTTTCATAGTTTTTCCTTAGTAGTCCGTTTGCTGGCAATGTTCATCGCCGACCGGGTCACGTACAGGAGTCTGCACAATGAGCAGCATGGTACAGCACAGGCAGCAGCCACCTGCAATACTTGCCGGTCCCGGGTTCCACTCTCTGGTGCTCTCCCAGCCTCCTACAATAAACAATTTGTAGGACTCCAGTACTGGCGAAGTGCATCATGCTAATCCAGGTACTTGTGTGTCTCTCTGTGTTTTATGACCAACCCAAACACAGCCCAATGGCCCCGACTTTTGGCTCCTGTCCCCACCCAGCATCCTACTCATTCTTCTGCACAGTCAGGCATATGTGGGGTGCAGCGTCTAACGCAACTGCCACCGAAACTCAAAACTGTTACAATTAGCAGGACAATCCATTATGCAGCAATGGTTTGTACTTCACACATGAGCAAAGAGCATCTCCCACATTCCTTAATTTAATCGGTTATAGGATCAATAATTAAATACCAGGACCGAAACATGAAAAAGCTGTGCGCCTCACTCGCGTAAGAGATGTAAAAAAACGTTTTAAGCACAGTAGAAAAAAGCACTTGCAGAACTTGTCACGAAACTAAAATTAAGCGCGTCAAACTATCGCTGTATTCGCGCAAGTGAAGTCAGTTCCCCTGAAATACCGACATCAAAGTTTGAACGCCACTGCCTGGGAACGAGCCGGCTTGCATTGTTCCCGGCACATTTTAATCTGTCCATTGCTACAATACATCCACGGCTTCAGAGGAAGGCAACTTAGAGCAGGGAGACTCTGCAGGGAGGTGCAAGGGGGCTCTGGCTTGCAGGCCTGATGGGAACAGGGACTGGGATGGCACAGACAGAATTAATAGCAGAAGCCACCGCAGCATCCGCTTTTCTTTAGAAATGAAACGCGCCGCAGAGCAGGCGTCGAGTGCACTGAAGTTCCGGGCTAGTAAGTCCAGAGTGCTGATAAACCGTGTAGCTAAGCCGGTACCATGGCACAACACACGACTGAGCTCTTACATTAACACAGATCCTTCCACACAAACTACCAGGCAGGCTGCTGATAAGGAGTAGTCATTGGCAGGCACCATGCCCGCCAGGGAGGTTCCCTTGCACATGGCTCGCACAGCCTCCGAGCCAGCAGGGGCCGCTGTGAAATAGTGCACCAGGTTGCCGGAGGGCAGAGAAACCAAGAAGATGGAGCATACAAATAATTCATATGCATGGTTTATGACAGAAAAAAAAACCTTGCGTGTGAATTCACACCTGTACCCGACAGATGAAACTCCAGCTGTGACAGGAAAGTCAAACTTCCTGTTAAACCCGTAGGCCCCGAGATGGAGAAGCACTCTCGGACAGTTTTTAAAGTAAACACTTGCAGAGAGGGACATAAAAAGACCTCTGACCATTTAAGACCCAGACCATTAGACACAACAGTGCTGTGCTGTAGCAGAATAAAAATGGGAATGAAACCATTTCCTTGGGTGTGACCTCAGCGTGCACAGTTCAACGACAGCGAAATGATAATGGAATATGGAATGACGGCTTTGTGTGCAGAGTGCATGACAAAACCACCATAGTGAAATGATGAAAATAAAAGTGGGTAACTACATGATGCCAGACTGGATTGCAGGACTGAAAGCGATGGTCACCAGAATTGCCTGCACCCCATCATACCAATTGCGAGAGATCTCAGAATTTCAAGCTTACACAGTCCTATGTCACCGATGCATTACCAGACAAAAAATGGCAATAGAAATCATTCCCGTTTGGTTGTGAGGAATGCCATATCTGTGGCTGGACAGGGGAAAGTTATAAAAGCTTAAAGGAGCTTTTTTTCCCCCCCTTTTCTTCCTCATCCCAGATCACAGTTACAAGGAGGCTGTGGTAATCCACTTACTTTTTTTATAGCAGACCATTGACCAATGAAAACTTACACAATACGGCCAAAGCCTAAGTGACAGTAAAAGGGCCATTTCATGGCAAAAGCAGACAATGCAGGCAAAGCCCACGAGGTGTGTATGTGGGGGCAGCCACTGACCATAATCTACCACCATACACAAAATTTTAAAAAGGGAATATTTTTGGCTTGTACAACCGTCTCCAGTAACAAGTGGTGCCACACAGAAAGGTGGGGTTCCCCCCACAGTAATAATGAGGGCGCTTGAGATGCCAGACCAGAACCCTACATTACGTTGCATCTTCACTTGATCACAGAAATCAGAATAAAGCAGCTAGGTTTTCGATTTGAATAACAGGGGAAAATTAAGCAGGTTGGGGGAGGGGTGAAACTAACGCCATTAGCTCCTGAGCTCCATTTAGCCAGCCTTACACACATTGTCCCAATGTTTCCTTCAGGTTAGAGGGCCAATTAAGATTCACTATAAGCCACAGACATCTTTTTTTAAATGAATGTGCAATTAAGCCATAATCGTTGCTATACAATGCATGAAATGTGCACAGGGCCAGATACTAAACAAAAACGCCCAGGCCCGTTCCACACATGCACAAACGGATTAATTGGCAGACCCAATATTGAGATAATGACCCAAGCATCAGAACCCATCTTCACTCAGCATCTTCTCCTAAATAGGAAAAACAAAAAAAATTCCGTGTAATGTGGTAGATGCATTTCAGATATTTTCAAAGGAATTCTGTGCAGTGAAGGTTTGTATTTGCTGCTGGTCGGAAATGAAAAGGCAGGTGCTTGGTAATAAGGGATAGGGGGACGTGCTTTTGTATTCAGTTAGCAGGATAAAATGCCTCAGAGTGTAAAAACAGACAGGATCCCTGGAGCACGCGCCACTCCGCAGCTCGCTCATAATTTTCGAACACGTCGGTCAGTGGGAAAGGTGTTGGAGAGAGATAGCAACGGAGCACATCTTAGTTACACATGGAATTGCCTCTGGCTGAAGCACACCACCGACAGAATTCAGTCTTTATTCGTGCGAAACCACCAGCTATATCTCGCACGTCAGTTGTAAAGTAAAGATGGCCAATTGGTGCCGACGTTCAAACAATGATGCCGGTTTTAAAGCTCTAAAATTAAACTCAATAGGCTACATAATCGTGTCGACACCGTCAAGGAGCCAATAACCATTTCCCGATTCGTTACAAATATCTTGTTCGCTATTACATATGAATGTGAATATAGCGGCTGTTTCCTAAAATCGAATTTCATTAGAAAGGTCGAGAAACTGATGACTATAAATTACAACATCATAGCCCGTAGTTAATTTAAACACAGGTATTATTAGTACATTGCTTAACTAACAAAAAGTGTGGAAAAAAGATCTCCAAACCGACGTTTATGTCGGCGTTAATTAAATTAGGTGCAACGGCTATTTATTAAACTTAAAGCTTCGAGTAAATATTTTAGTAATATCTAATGCCGTCAGGGATAACATTCAAAAAAGGGGTTGCTGTTCATTAGAATGAAAAAAAAAAAAAAAAAAACATTAATGGGGGGTTTCTAAATATTGGACCACATGGTCGCCCTAATGCCCATCTGGTTTTCCTTAAAAGCGAAGATGCCAAATGTCCCTAGTCCGTAACTGCAATGTATGTCATTATCTATGGTGATCCGGGGGCTGTGCAGAGTAGGTTCTGGAGGGGGCTGTTAGACAATCAAATCACGTCCTGCGTCTCTCTCAGAAACCATTGTTTTGCCGCCTTCTGAATTACGTGAACACGGGCTACTGCGAGAAAACGACATGAACTGATATGAGCGAGACGGCTAAGGGTGACAGGTAACGTTAGCTACAATAACACCTCTAATACTACGGGCGTCAAGAGGTATTGCGAGTACACCACTTTAAAAGCTTTTTGACAGCAATATAGTAAGGATGAAAATTAACCATTGCTCCTTGATGTTATGATACATAGCCTGTATAAATATCAGTTTTTGCATTAGCCTAGTATTCAGGACGATTAAATTATTAGCCTACCTATAATGTGTCGATTTTACCAACAAAACCACTTGGTTACTCGTTTGAAATTCCACAAATGAACGCAAGGAAAACTTTCCAATGTTTCAGTTGTGGATTATCAGCAGTTTAATATCCAGTTATTTTGTACTGACAACCGATTCCACGTTAACTGATACCATGCCCTTTGAATAAGTCGAAATGATAGCGTATTTCAATAATAGTTAATGATCGAGACTTTTATAAACGTACAGGCATTCCATTTGAGTAGTCCGTCATTCAAACAACGCTCGGTTGAAAATTAACGCTACAGTTCTAACAGATACAAGATTCAGGCCCAATAAAAAAAAACAACGCTAGTAACTGGGTAAAATCAGTAGGCTAATGATATATACCATGACCTCCGATTATATTGTTAACCACAAATAAATAACAGCAAGACCAACATTTGCAAATTAGAGACAACCCGCCTCTAACTGGGTAAATAGTGGCTGGGTTCAGCATTTTCTCTCGCTTCACGCCACATACACCAAGCTTGGGAAGTCTGGTAACAAAAACTACAATGCAGACACAAGATATTAAATCTTTGAATTTCACAGTACCCGCCAAATTAAGCCATGAAATCTTATTGGTCATGCTGCAGTTCGTGTTTTTCCCCCCTTCTCTTCATTTAAAAAAAAAAAAAAAAAAAAAAAAAAAAAGGTTAACTTTCACGGACCGGGGTTTGGCCGGCTTGCGCCTAGAAATCACCGTCTTTACCTACTTTAAGATCTATGGTACTTTTACGAATATAAAACCATATAGAAGGATACTTAGTTTTTTCGCTTCTTTGCCTGTTGCAATGCGGCAACTTCAGTCACTGGTAGCTACTACAGAATGGTGGCACTACTAACGAAAGGATAGCCAGTTAAACAAACGGAGAAGCTTTATTCCTGGATTTACCCTGGTATAACTTCTTCAGATGTTACTGTTCAACCTGTAGAATTCACAAGATAACTTGACGATTTCAGAGCCCGTAACAAGACGGTTCTTTTGTTCCTTTCAGAAGAACAGTCGGTGGCGGTAGAGCAGCTTCACCGGTATACAGTCCGAGTTGCAAGTTGCGGCGGGTGCCAAAATTACAGCAATACGATAACACCTGACCGTCCGTGGGAAAAGGTGCCAGTACGTTCCAATAATCTGATTACCTTAATTAAGCAATTATATAATTCAGTTTGAACAAGCTTCCTTGGTGTTTGGCTCTCGCTGCCCCGAGGTTAGCTTGATGCAGTTATCGTAACTACAGCAATATATATTTTCGTCCTGATCCTACTTGCATCTAGCCGCCTTAACCCGCCGTCATTACACGGAAGGAGGTAGTGGGCTCGCTCTAACACCCAGCATTATCACCCTTGGGGGTTCTATTTTTATTTTTCCGGTTTATTTAAAATTCTTCAAAACAGAAATGTTTGTGGTCGCTAGCCTCTCTCTCCCTTTTTCTTTGTCCTGACTCTGGTCTTCCCTCCGCCTCCCGATCCGACTGCTGGCGGGGCTGCAGTGCAGACACACATAATAAAGCCAGGCTTGGCTGGAAATGTAGCCGAGTCCCAGCAGGAGGATGTGAGAGTTGGGTCCCGGCGGGGGTGCGCTCTGATCCCGCAGGGAGCTCCGCACAGCCTGGGTTGAGCAGACAGAGAGAGCCAACAGCACCAAACCATGGTCAGCCATGGAAACTACAGCTTAACTTGGAGACCCGATCGGGGCCAAAACACGGAGCTCCGAGGAACTGCACAGCGTTCAAGAAAAAAGACGGACTGGATTCTCGTTTTGCTCCTTTTCCGTTTTTTTTAGGTAGCAAAGTATCTATTCGCCTTGTTCTCGTAATTAGGGAGTCTGTTCCCCAATATCTTCGATTACAACGGTAATCCGTTTTAATGTAGCCTGCTGTAAAATATATTTATGTTTATTAGGGATTGTCTGATCAGATATAAAAAGCCAACTATTGCGCTCATGATTGTGAGTTTCAGATTAGGGAAATCCACTATGACCATAAGAGGAACAGAAACGCATAATCACATTCCATACTTTCTTTATATTTGTCGTCTTGCCTTCCTGGTGTTTGCCAGGGATTTACCATAAATGTATCGCGACCCTCAATTAAGTGGATGTTTTTTGTTTTGTTTTGTTTTTATTTAAACGGTCTATTTTGATACATGTTACGGGGTTTTACTTAACAAGACTGCTTTTCGATTATTCATTATGTCGTACAATATTGATGAGTGGCTAAATCGTTGTCTTAGACGATAAATGTTTTAGTTAATAATGGGTGCGTTGTTCACTGAGAGTGTGGGGGAATTTATAATAAAACGGTCACAAGGTAATTTGTTACCGAAATGCTTAATATTTTAGTTACGATGTACCAGACCTATGGCTTTAGGCCGACATTCAATTCTCCCTACTCTTAACTTTAAATTAAACTTAAACGTTTCTAGTTATGTAGGTCCCTCGGTTATGTCATTTGTTAAACACTAGTCTAAGAACGAAAGAAGCGTTCCCCGACAGTAGACGCGTTTAATAACACAGGGCCGCTTTGTTCTCGGTGTTCCAGAGCTGTGCTCTTTAGCCGAACGCGAACTGCCCGGGCGTTGTCATGGATAACTTGGTGGGCTCCCCATGTTGATGCGATCAGCGGGGTGTCCTGCAGATTGAGCCTCGCCCCCCGTCGAGAGACAGAGCAGCCTTTAAAATGGACTCCCCGCCGACGAGGGGCCCCTCTTGGCTCGTCTGAACTCCAGGCCTGAAATGACCGCGCGCTCGGAGACCTTTTAAACCGCTTCTTTGGCGCCCCAGGGAGAGGCTGCTGGCATGCAGAACCGAAAGCCCTCAATGGTAGTCCCTATTCTCAAATAGATAAAAGGAGAAAATAACCCACATTACAACCTCATCAAGGGTCAAGGACAGACGAGATTTGAATGGCTTAAAAAGTTGCATTGTGATTTCACATAGCAAGCAATTACACCCTCTGTCATCTTTGCTTAAATTTGCCTTTACTGAGCATCAAGCAAGTCTGGATGTGACTACATAACATGTGGCCAATATTCAAGAGATCTCTGTTATGTTGAGAAAATGCCCAGGCTGCTAAGATGGTGGTTTGGTGTCTGGGAGGAAAAAACATGGTGTGATTGGCTTGTTCACAGCTGAATAGGTTCATTAGACCCAGGCAATGCAGCCAAATGTTGGAAAACGTGAATTATTTTCTTTTAGTCTCTCAGCCGTAGTTTCATAGCAAATAAAAAAGGATTGTTGGCTCATAACAAATACACATTTAAATCAAATGCCCGACCAGATTAACTGAGCGTGCTGTCAGAGATAAGGGGAAATTTGTCAGTAATTTATACTTGATGCAACAATCAATATGACACCTGTTTTGTTTCTCATTTTGTTCCCCCCGTCTTCCCTAAAATGATTAAAATCTGATCTTTCTTGGGTATTAGCAACAACAATGAAAATTGTTTCTGAAAGCTTCCTTAAACACTTCCCCCATTATAGTTTGAGAAAGCCCAGCGACTTCATGTTATATTTATGTTGCCTACAGCTCATTTTCTCTCTGTTCTTTTCTGTTTAGATGAACTCTTGCCAGCTCTGCCAGGTCCCCCTCTGCAGACAATGTTACATCTCATTGGTTTTGCCCTAGATAAGCTATTTTTATAGGAAATAATTAGACATAACTGATTTAAATACTGCAAAGCTGACTTTTTTTGGTCTTGTTAACAACGTGTACGCAGGAAACGTAGAAAGATGAGTTGTGAAATATTTTTGGCCTCGAGCCCCAGTTTTGTTTGTAAATGATAGTTAATATATGCTCATTTCCCTTGACAAAAAGTACTGTTTTATCCTGATATATGCTGTGCACACTTGCGCTCATGTCTATTTGTGTACTCAGGTCCACCGCAGCACTGTTTCCAAAACATTAGATGACAGAAGAATTTATATATATATATGACATCAGAAATTAGTAGTCTTATCTAAATGTTCCAGTCTGCAAAGGTTCAGTGCTGTGCAGTTCTATGCTGTTTGGTACAAGAGTAATAGAGAAGTGAAGGCATTTTCTGTCCCAGATACTCAGAAGGGATAACCTGCGTTTAATGAATTATTTCCCGAGCATCAGGAGGAAAGGTGAATGGCACGCAGACAGAGGCACATGGCTCCAGAGCGTGTCGAGGTCAGCTGTCGGTTCAGGAAGTGACTCCGGTTTGCCGCTGCTCCCAGCGCTCTACCGGGCCTAGGCGCGCCATCACGAACCGGACTCCGTCTCTCCTTTTTAAAATCAAATCCATCAGGAGGGAGTGGAAGTCCCACACAGGGCCACGGCTCTCCTACATCACTGCAATCAACCACCACCCTATCGTCCACACGGTTTCAAGCAATCGGCGTAGCGCGCGTGGATCTTGGTTCGGCAGTTTAATCTCCATAATGTCGGGACTCTCTTGATTCTTTTTTCGGTGGTTGTTTTGTGGGGCGTGTGGCTGGAAAAAAAGAGTGTTGGCGGCATTGCTCCAGCAAAAATTCTTTCTGAAGAGCTGCAACAATACACTGAATCCCACTGCATTAGCTCTCTGCAGGGAACTTCTCCTAATTTCCTCCATCCATAATAAAAAGAGCTACATTAAATAGTGCCATTAGTGCCAGCAATTTGTTTTATTCTCAACAGAAAGAGAAATGTTATCTGTGGCGGACAAACTTTACCTAATTAAAACTCATTATGCGCGGGAGCCCTTTTTTTCGGGAAAACTCCGAAGACGAGACGCCGCGAAAGAGCCTGCCTGAATCGGGGAAGGGGAAGGGTGCTGCCCTCTGGGATGGAGGTTTTGGCTGCACCTCGGAGAAAGCCCAACGCACACCAAACACTCAGGCCCAACACA
>JAOYSI010000002.1:1188553-1222232 GCA_025775065.1 Hiodon alosoides | reverse complement strand
CAGTCTTTGGAATTTGTGTCCCTAACATCAACGTCATTGTTGAGATTGGAATACGTAAACGCCTTACTCAGACTAACCCTGCATGACCTTTGCTTCAGCGAAAGTGTGTAAGAGCGTTATGTATTAGCTGTGTAGCTTTCCACCTGGTTTTGCCTGGGGGAGACTGTATTTATTATTAAATGTATGAAGAACCCATCCCTCCTACATACACGTTGCATGTGGTTGGGTTTTATATAACTGGGTGCAAATGAAAGCTTAAATAATCAGGTGAGTGTGGCTTGCCTCCCCTCTCCCTCAGGATTTTTTTTTCTGTTGCATCAGAATGAAGATTGTCTTTAACATTATAATTGAGAATGGGGAAACTCCAATTGTCTAATCCAGATCTATGTTTATATAGAAGCTGTGTATTTTCTGTTTTTGTTCACCTCTCAACATATAACCCATTTCTGGAAATGGGGATGTCCTTGATTAAAATTATTAATAAAAATGTCATTGTGGGTTATATATTTTTTATATTTTATACATGTGTAGATTAAGACCTTTGGTGCTCTGTGTTGTTTTCAAACGAACAACGCTTTCACAAGTCTCCCTTTTGGGAATTCAAGCGCGTCTACCATAGCATAGGGCAATAAATACTGCTGGGTCAAAGTTGAGTAGTCTCGCATAAGTTGGACAACGTTCTCGCAATGTTGCATGAACGCTGTAACCAGGTGACGTCAGGAACTTTGTTAGAACATTGTACTAACTCCACTGAAAGAGCCACTTGCCATGTTTCAACTGAACCACTATATTTGCCGTTTTTGAACTGCTCATACTTTGTTCTTAATCTAATAATATTGTTAAAAAATGTGTAAAATAATATAAAAGCTGGATGGAATAAATGTGTTAAGATCAGAACTGCAAAACGTTTGCTTTTTTTTTTTTTTTTTTAAAGCTGTCTACACAATGCAAAATATTTTCAAACAGGAACCACATAAATCTACTTTATTCCGCAGTTAATTGTGGACGTGTCGGACTAAATTCAGAAATAATGTGTACTAAGTTACGGCAGCTTTTCAAAGAAAGGCAAAACCAGTTTGTTATGTAATGTTAGTTTTAAAGTCTGGCAGTTTTTCATTTTTTGTGATTTATAATCTACAGTTTTGCACATTTTAAAAACTATGTGTGAAGTTCCCGGCTAGGATCTACTCCCTGTACTTGACTGTATATCCTGACGATGTCTGCTTTCTCATGGTTTTCTCGATGACGCATCCTTTTCGTTACATCCATGAGGACCGTGGGGTCCAAACTGCCTTCTCAGTCTCCCACTCTCCTCCTCAAAGTTACAGCGGAAGATTAGGCTGTGAACCTTGTAAAGTGGGGGTAGCTGTTGTTAAAAGGATTGTAATGCGGTTTGTATCATGCCATAAGTTTACAGGCGGCTTTTTAAAAAGGTTTGGGTTTTTTTTTTGTTTTTTTTTAAATTCTCCTCTAGTGACTTCTAACTAGGCTGCTAGATTCCATTTCAACTTTGAATACAGACTGCCCTTCAATCAACGTGTTAATCTACCCCAGTATGTCGAAAGCCCGGGTTTTCACTGTCTCATAAGTACTTGCAACGTGTAGTCTTGGTCCCCCGGGCCTCCCTTGGCTCCGGTGGTAGAGAACTTGCCCCTCCACTTGAACGGCCAGGCGGTGTGGGACGCCTCAGCATGGCACCGCAGGGAGGGGTCATGCAGCAGATTCCACATGAGCCAGATCTGAGGAACGGTCAGACTGTGGACCACCATCAGCTCCCTGTAGAAGCAGGGGTCAAAGACCTGCAGGTGGGACGAAGCCGAGGGCCGCGCGATGCCAAAGGTACGGAAGCCCTCGTGCCGCGTGGGCTGGAGACCGATCCTCATCAAGCACATCCCCAGGAAGACGTCGTCGATGGGAAAGAGCTCCACCTCTCGGCAGGCCTGGTGCAGCCGCCGCGCTGTAAAGCCCGACATGACGAATCCGCCGCCGCCCGCGTACGACGGATAAATGCCCTGGCCGTACATAATCTCAGGGATGAAATACTTGCTGGCTCGCCTACGGATTGGTCGCGCGTGAACGATGATGTCACCCACGAAGAGGTCCCTATCGGGCTCCTGGCCCTGCAGCATCTCCAGAATGTTTTCTACGTTGACGTAGACGTCGGCGTCTCCCTTGAATATGAACTTGGCGCCTGGGCAGCAGCAGTCTACCCACTGGAGAAAGTGGGTCTCCTTCAGTGTCAGGTTGAAGAAGGTGTCCTCAAAGTCCCAGAGCAGGATGTCCTGGAAGGTGTGGCTCTCGTAGGCGAGCAGCCTATCCCACAACGGCAGGCTTGTCCGGTTGTGAGGCACTCCGAGAAGAAAGATCGTCCTTATGCGTGCCCCGCCACGGAACGTGGTCTCTTGACCCCAGGTCCGTCGCACCACTTGCCGCTTATCAAAGTCGACCGCCATTGACTTGACAGCAATGAGCAGGAAGGGAGGCCCACCCTGCCCTGAGCACTTCCCCGGCTGGTCAATCAGCAGCTTGAATTCCCGGCAGTCCTTGTTTCGCAGGTACTGCTGGAAGTCGAATGGCGGGAGGGCCGCGGCGCCGGCGCTGGTCCCTGTCGAGACGGCTCCCTGCACCATCGTTTCTGACTGGGAATTGGACTGCGGATTCGGCTGGCAAGGAGGTTGGTTTGAGACCTTAGAGGGGGCTTGCCTCGCCTCCTGGCTTTGCGGCACAGCCCTCAGGAGAGTCCGAAAACTTGTGGCCTTCTCTTCCAGGTGCCCCGGGACGTTTGTGCGGTGGAGGCTTTGCTGAGCATACAGCACCAGACCGAGCAGAACCAGCAGGAGGATTGTACACAGCACATCCCCCTTAAGATTGATCCTCCCCATTGTATTCATATGAGTATGACTTCCGTCTTAGATCTGTTATCTATTATAGTTGTTCCCTATGGGATATGAGGAGAAATGGGAGCTCCACGCTGCCTTCAGTCTGCATTCTGAATTTCTACATTGAAATGTTTTTTTCTTGCTTGTATGTTCTTCCGTCGCCCGAAAATATCTGAAATAATCCCTTTAGGCTTAAGTTAAACTTCATCTAGCTATTTGAGCTCTGAAATTCAATGTTCTTTAATTCTCCACTTAGTTCTGCCAACAGTCGATTTGTGTTTCACCGCACAAAGTTCTGTTGAGTGATACATCCAGTATGGCGCATGGAGCAATACTTGTGTTATTATTTAGCCTTTGAACCACCAGCAGTCTGGCTCTTCCACCAGCAGTCTGACTCTGGCCTAGAACAAATGAAAAATCACAGTATTTGGGAGTGCACAACCGAAATCTAGTTCCTAATTTCACCTGTATTACTTCATATGAATAAATACTTTTTAATAATGAGACTAACTTACACAATTCCCCACTTTTGCAAAAAAAAATAAAAAATAAAAAAATAAAAAAGAAACCTTGGGGGGGTTAAACTGACGTAGCCCTTCTCAAATTTCAGAGCAAGGACTGGCCGGATTGGATGCATCAGCAGTTGGTTTTTTTTTATTTTCGTAAATATCCGGAGTAAGATTACAGCGAATGTAACAGTTCAAGATCAATTTCCAGTCTAATAACGCCTGGTGTGGTATCAGTTATTTAAAAGAAAAAGAAAAGATGACCGTAAACTACCGTCAAATTACTGTGAAACGACAGCTACGACTGGTGCATGTTCTAACTCTTAAACGGAACAACGTCGCGGGTTTTTGAGCAGTTAATCCTTAGCGTTAAACTAGGTGGTCTAGCGTCCATTAGCTAGTCCAATTCACCGTAATTGACATCCCTAGCGGTAATAAAGTTCGTTCACGCTGTAGAATGTAGGTGTAAGTGTAATACTCACCACACCGCAAACGGCGAGTCACTCATGAAACTGCAGGAATCCGCTTCCCAATGACAACATCTGGTTTCGATCTAAACTGGCAGCTCTGGGACAAGCGGTGTTTTTCAAACGACTTTAAAAAGTAAAATGACATGCAAACAAGGACAAATTCTTCCTGTTTTTTTGCGTCAGAATATCCAATCCTTGCAACCCAAAATAAGAAATGTACATGATTAGACACGCTACCCTTTTAAAAAAAATTGTTTAAAAAAACGTTATTTAACAATTTTCACTCAATACTCAGGAGAGAGTTCAGCCTCGACCCAGATGCCAGCGAAGCAACTGGAGAAGTTCCTGAGGTTGTAGAGGCGGCGGGTGACGGACCGCGTATTGATGAGCTCCAGCTACAGAACTTCCCGATGGTTCAGAGCAACTATGCTTGGGCATTTCAGATGCGAATTATAACGGCATTGACGTTCACATTTTCTTTAGTTTTGGTTTCAATATGTTAGTTTCATGTTTATCTAAAAAAAAATTAAGGGGGTTCGGCACCCACACATACGAGATAAGAGGAGATTCATCTCAAATTTGGGGCTGTAATCAATTTATTTTTTGGGGTACCAGGTACCACAACGCCTGCCAGTATCGCCCTCCCCCCTTTTTTTTCTGTGGTCGCGGGTATAGTCAGTGGTTAAATTAATGTTTAATGATAATGTTAAGTGACAACCGTGAAATGAGGGATATCATTTCCAAGACGTCGATCTGACTAGTGTGGTAAAATTAATGTGCTTATACTTTGGCTGGTTAGAAAGCAGGAGGACACAATTTTGGCGGAAGCTAACCGAATTAAGGCTGTAACTATGGGTGGTGTCGCTGTTTCCGCCAAGAGAACCAAAAATTCTTCTAGCTGATGTGTGGCGCAGCTTCGGCGTTATGGGCGGGCCTTGGGGGTCCAGGCCCGTCCAAAAACGTCACTGTGCCCCCTCAGCTGAATTCTCTCCCTGAGAAAATGTCAGTTATACACTTAATAAAAGCTATGTGAGGGGAACAAAATTCCCCCGTCAACGTTTATTGCCCGTGCGTTCCTTATGTTCTGGCGCGCGTTCCTTATGTTCTGTGGCGTAAAGCAGATCATTGCCAGCGTATATCATTGACTACATTAATGTACGCACATTTCCTAATGCTACTCAGTTTCTGCGCAGATTTTGTGTAAAACCTATCCAAGTTTTCCATCTTATCAAAAAAGAAAAAGAAAACCTATTGACGTACAAACCTAGTGTTAAGGTTTTTTGCCAGTGAGGACCGGTCGCTTTCCGTCTTCGGTCACTACATTTAGCAATGCTCACGTTGAGGTAAACTGCTCTTATCACACTAATTGCATAGACAGAAGTAGCCATGCATTTATTTAAGTCTTTAATGTGCATCCAATCACATTTCCGTGATCAAGGACCAGGTAAGAGATCTCTATCACAGTCTAGATCCCCCAGTTGAGTAAGTGACCCATACATAACATGGTGTTGGCCAATCGAGAGTCGTATTTCCAGAAGGCTTAACATATCTAATCTGTGTTGTGCAATCATTTACATGTTTTGTTGCAAACTTGTAAATACCCACCTCAGCCACCATGCCCCCTGGCCACACGGCCATGCGGAAAATGGAATTTAGCTGTCCTTTCGGGCAGCCGGGTATCTCAATGCCATACGTGCTGTGAATGGTTGCCACACAAAGATCACAGGCCACATGGCATTGATATATCTTACTTATTTCCTGAATACGCAGACTAGGGGAAATTGCTACCTAGGTCGAGGAATTGACTCCCTAGACTTCGTTAAATGCTCCTTGGGCTGTCTTTGTCCTGATTCAGGATTCAGGCGCTGAAATATTAAATCACGGGGGGAAAAGAAAGGCTACAAATGTAACTATCTTCTGTGACACCACGGAATTTCCGGGTAACATGTTTATATGTTAAAACAGTGTATCGAGTGCTCGTATCGGTAATAACTGAATCAATTTTTTATTTAATATCCAAGACTGCTTTGATGTTTATTTTAACTCTACCTTGAGGCTGCACAGAGAGTACCTTAAACCCAGCGGTACCTGATTTATTGTGTTTGTAAAAAGTATTTTAATCAATTGGAGACATGTGGAATAAGTGTGTGTTCTTGTGTTCTCTGAGCCAAAATTGTTTCTTAGATTTAGGAATGGAATTTTTCTCTGCTTTAATGATCTCTAGTAATGTAGATCGCTGTGGAACCATAGTAATGTGCTGTTTTATCTCAGATATCTCACAAATTGCATAGCCATTACACATATTTACAAAAATTATACAAAAAAGCTGAGCGCGCAGTTTCATAAGCAAAAGGGGGCGTGCGGACACATTCATATTATTCAATGTCAAAATGTTACCCCTTTTCAAACAATAAACAACAAATGCAATAGTATTTCTCAAAGGCAATCAGAAACATCATCGTTCCAGATGGAAATTCCTAAATTGTACGGGGTAATAAAGATAGCCAGATGTTTGCTTGTTTATTTATTCGGAACAATAAATAATTTTATTCTGCATAAATATATGTTTTTTTTCTTCTGTCATACAGTGGTTTACTTTCAAATCTAAATAATTACATTGTTTAATTTAAATATACATTTTCCGAACAAAAAACTTAACATGGCTATATACAATTGATCGTACATATATGTTAATCAGTTCAACCTACATATACTAAAGCGTCCTCTACGACTTGTAGTTGTGTCACGATATTTTTCATACAGTGTGACAGTGTGATATAAGTAATGTACAACATCCTCTCACACTGCGATATGCAGAAGCATTACTTATGTATTTCCGGCTCATCGCACTGGATTGGGCATTTGCTTTTAAAATGGACGCTTTGAAGAAAATGTACCATTATTACGCCTAGATGGCGATCTAACTAAATTTACTTACGTGTCACGGGACGCACTTTCCTTGCTCGGTGCACTCTCTGTGGTTTGTTTTGAGGCGACGTCGACTTGAAGTGGGCGAATAAGGTGAACCGCGCAGCTCCTTGACCTCACTATCTCACTTTACTCACAGGTCACGCAGCAACGAATCGACATTCAGGGTGCAGGACACCTTCTGCAGTCGCCACGCAGTTAACTGCGCAGATCTTTCGCGAATGAAAACCAAACATATAGTTATACCAAAACTATAGTCTCACTTACATTTTCTGATGTATGTTATGTTGGTCAATACAAATGATCTTGAAGATCTATATTTACCGTTTCGTTTAGCCATCACATTTCGATAATTTCACATTTCATTTAGATTTTGTAAGATTTTAGTTGGGATATTTTTTGGGATGCTAATGTGTGCTTGGGGCAGAAACGATTCGAACCCTGGCAAAACAACACCAATTGCTATTTAGGTTTGCAAAATGTAAACTAGTACAGCCTATCGTTAGTAACGAACGTTGTAGTGTTATTTAACCATATAGCAGAAACAGCTGTATTGTAAAATTTCACTAGAATTGTATACTCAAAATTCCACTAAATTAGCGCATTAAAACAATGTAATGTATTTTTATTTTTTTTATTTCAGGGTCTCGTCCAACAGACTGGCTGCCAACCAGTTTTAGTGTTATAAGCATCACTAACACTCATGTTTCTGGGTTTGTCCCTACAAGAGACGAACTTAGCAATGTGCTAGAGTGTCACGCAACGGTCACATTGACATCTTACACGGTCTGGTAAGAGCAGTTATTAGTTAGGCACTGTTCATAGAGATTCATACATTTGAAGTGTACTTCCAATACCATGAGGTTTGGTTTTGTTTCTACGCCTTTCATTTAGTGCAGAATGAGCAACCCTTCATTCCTACTGGCTAATGTTTAATAGTTTCCTTTCATACTGGTTATGTAAACAAACTCGCCTCATCTTCATTACAGGTCTGAATACAAAAGGAAGAAGGAAAAAGGGACGCAGCGACTCGTTTGGCAAGTAGATGATTTTTCAGACAACGTGCCACTCACCGTGAACAGTCGTGTCATATATTCATGTCAATTTGGTAAAGCACACAAGCGGGATTCAAAATGTAAAAAAGTGATGTATAATATCCATAATGTCCAGTCTGGCCAAAAACCCCACTGTGTGGTTTTTTAACTGTTTATAGACAAAGACCTAAATTAGGGATTCTTTCTCCTCCTCCTGAAAGCCACAGTCTACTAGTTTGAATTCCACCTGAGCTCTTGGCTACTCAATCTAACCGATTATTGACCGCAGAGGTCTAGAATTACCACGGTTTCCGGGAATTTAGCCGTTGAGGATTTAAAGCGAGGTTGAAACCAAGGTACACCACTTTCACGTATGAGTTCCTTTACACACATCTAAAATGACTATATTATAAAAATAAATAAAAAAACATTTCAAACATTTTCAAGTTTGTATATCAAAATTAGTGCCAAGACAAATGTATGTCCTGTGTCTCTTCTTGCATACTTCAGCCTTGTGAAGACCGGGAATATGAGGCGGTCAAGAGAAGATTCCGCGTTAAGAAAACCACGAAGGTAGACGGTCCTGCAAAGGTTTTTATCCACTACATTACAAGGTCAATGCAATTCGTTATAGCACTGTATGTTTAGAATTTCAAACTGACTACGAAAATATCTTTGTCGATTGTTCTGTCGTTAGAAAGAAGCAAGTTAAAAGGCAATAATAGTTAACGCAATAGGAACCCAACAGAGGTGAACATGATTGTGTGTGTGTGTGTGTGTGTGTGTTTGTGTGTGTGTGTGTGTGTGTGTGTGTGTGTGTTCGGAGGACTTAACATGTGGATGGAGGTAGTGCGGTGCAAAGGTACAAGTCATTCTTTCGTAGTGAATGGTGTAGTGAATTATGGGTAATGTTATGAATACATATTACCATTCCTGTTACAGATACGATACGTTCCGTGTTGAGAAAGGGACTTCAAAAGCCAAGAAACATGTTGCCCTTGATGAACTACTTCTCAGGTTATCCACATTAAACTACCTTTGACGGACGCACATCAAAACCACCCCATATCCCCGGAAAGGCATATTCATCCTTACAGTGATGTCTTGTCTAGTCAAGCCCTTCAGAAATATCAGATTGTCCGTGAAGACGCGACGGAGGAGGGAAAGGATGGTGTGCCTATGTCTGACGAAGGGCAGACGGTTTGCTGCTCAAACACTAAAAGCCAGCCGATCGCCGTTGGTCTGGCATCTGCGCGAAGTTTTCTGAGAGAGAAACTTAAGATTCTTCAGGATGCATCCTACCTCTGTGTCAATGGAGGCGCTCTTAGGAATGCAGCCACCGTAGCAGATAATCTCTCTAAGAAGCTTAAGGATTTCATTCCCAAAGACATCAGTTTGCCCCTCGATAGCCGTCAAGACGATGTGTCAAAACAACAACTTCATGCGCTCTCCAAACGTTCCAGAAGAGATAAACCAAAGGCAGGCAGAAAAAGGCGCATAGCTGAAGCCAACATGAGATGTATGTTTTGATAACTGCGCTATTGTTTCATAATCCCTTGTAACATGTTATTCAGAAATTAACTCAAGATGCATTCAAGCTGCAAATGTGACCTTGCTGTATTTCAAAGCATGAGATGAGTTACCTGTCAGGAAGAAATGTCGCAATTGAGCAACTCCGCAAAGTGTGTCTCTGGTTTGTTATTCTGTACGCCCATGTTCTGTGGAATGATTGGGACAGTTAATAATTGGTCTAAAATCAAATTGCTGACATGGGATTTAAAAATATATTACAGGTAGTGACTACCCCTTAAAATTCCAGTAATACAATCATAATCACCTATTTAGAACATACTTGAAAAACTTCTAAAATATGGCTGGGTGTTTTATTTGGACGCATGTAGAGAAAATCAAACAATTAGTGTCTATGGGCCCTAGAAAACGAGCTGTACATAAAAATAAGCCTTTTTACGAAATGGGCCGGTTCTTTTATATGTAGCGAAAAACAAACCGTTATTGATTATGGACCATACCTGCCAGCAACTAATACTTTTTTTTTTTTGCGAACAATTATCAATGATACCTCAGTTAACTATCCAATGAAATACCCAAGATTATATGACGTTTTCATCGGGGGCGGGCATCTTTTCATGAAGCGGAACCTAGTAAGCTTAAGATGAGAGAAATTGAGACATATTTAATGATTTAAATAAATTATTTTCCTACGATAAAGAGATAAATAATATTTTTAAAATATGAAGAAAGTCTGAGCGAAAACCTAATGCAAGTGTTACCAAACTACTTTTTAAAGAAATGGCTTTGTTACCAGAGCAACAATGACTACTACCTATTGTATCATTATAAAAATACATATACATATGCAATTAAATTTCATACAGAATGAAATAAAGGTTAAAGAATTGGAAAAAAACATACAGAATGAGCGGAGGAAATACAAACACACAATGAACAAAATTAATATAAAGATACAGATACTCGATTAAGCTGGTGCTTTTAATTTTGATCTTCGGAAATAATTAGGTTTTCGATTTAAAATGACACTTAAAACACAACGCATTCAATGTGATATGTAGGAGGTGGTTCATAAAAAAGTGAACGAATTAGGATCGGGCTGTCATCTGAAAAAACTAAATTCATGCAATAGAGGGTTTAATCGGATTTGTGTGTGCAATGGGTTTTACCCCACAGTAACCGAATTGTAAAATACTGTAAAACGGTTATCAACTTTATCAACCAGTAAATGGAAATAACTGTACTGAAATAGAGACTATGACGCTGTACAATTTTGATTGGCAAATCTGCTGCCAGAGAAACTTGCTGAACATTGAAGTTACATCAAAGTTAAATACATTAATCCTGTTCCCGTTCGGCGCATGTGCAGTGCGGTCAAAGAAACCCATTAATTTATTCCTTTCATTTAGGACATAACACCTAGAAACACATCATAAAATGCCGTTGTCAAAATATTTCAGAAGTAAAACTACGAACACCATTTGTTTATCTTCGCCGCTCTCCTTGATACAATTCACAGATAACAGACATGTTTCTGTTATGATGATAACATTGACATGGCTTCTTTTTAAAACAATAAAGAAACCATTGTTTACGCGGGCACTTGACTGGGAACGCTTTTAAAAAGCAAAACATTTTAATGTTAATTTTAACTCAATTTAAGCTGTATGTCGAACTCGTCTCTGTCATTTGTTTGAGTAAGAGATTTATTTTAAGAGTCACCGAAAAGATTATCCTGTGAGAGATCCTTTGAGTTTTTAGTGGAAAGTGATAAGTGAATGATAATATAAAAATGTTACCTTGTTTAATGTAAAATTAATAAGAATTAGGCCTATAGCCTACGTTATTTTCGTAACAGTTCGTGAACAACCAATAATTATTTTTGTATGTAAATTAAGTAGCCTAATATTTCTTAAATATTTGCACGAAAACTTGTGACTTACCCTTTGAAATTGTTATTTCAACCCAATGGGTTCCCCTTTATGATTTTTGTAATATATATTTTAAATTTTAAGAAATCAATTGAGGTTTATTGCATACTAAAATAGAAAATGCTATTAGAATATTAGAAACCATAGGCTGTGTGGCCAGATCATAATACATTAATTATTAATTTTATATAAAGTAAAATAAAGGAGTATATGTGATTGTCTTCGACATCACGTAATATTTAACCATATCGGTAGAATTATGTTTATCGAATTCTTCAGAGCACCGTTTATTTATCTTTAGCTTGTTATTGAGAAGGACTGCTGTATTTCATAGGACGGAGATTTTAAAAAGTTAACCTTAACTTTCCAGGAAGCAAATAGCGAACTGAATTAACAGATCAAAGATGTATTATCATAATATTTCAAGAGAACGAAAACTGTATTGAGCGAACAACCGGACGCTAGCAATGATTCGACTTTTTAGAGTCTTGCAGTAGTTATTATGGGTTGAGACTTGAACACGTGCAGTGATAGGCGGCGTGAACTCATTCATGCGATCAAAAATAATTAGGCGCACAATTGGATTACTGGCACATATTTTATCATACCGATGTAGCCTAGCCTACTGATAATTGTATGTATCCTGTGTGAGGAATTAAGGAACACAAATATCATGATTTGGTCACGGTAGGCTGCTGCTGTTTGTTTTTAATCGAGGTCTAAGTTTGTTTGTCAGAGATGCACTGCGAAGTACGCTTTACCTATGGTCTGCACACACCCAGACACGGCGCCGAAAATGAGAAAGCTGTTATGTATTAACATATTAGTTTCGTGGAAAGCTGTTTTATCTGACCACATTTAAATCTGCGGCACTAAATAAAATAAATGAAATAAAACCTAATGTTAATCCTTTATCTTTGGCAAGAAATTGGTTTATACAACTAACCAGAAACGTATTAGATAGCATATAGACGTGTAAATGCTGAATATACTATCGACAGTTGATTTAGACGGATTTAAGCTTTTGAATTAGATTAATTAGATTTTTACAAGAAAAGTCGATATTAGATTAACAAAAGCTGATACATATTTTTAAAAGGGGTAGATTTTAGAAAGGTTATATCAAATAACGCGTTAAAATGTTTAAATGACAATTTGAGACAAATCTTGAGTGACTGTGCAATGCAGAAGAAACGTATACGTCTAATTTAATAATTACATACGCCTTTTAACGAAATTTCCAACTCCATCTGCTGCAGTCGACGTTAAAAATAAAAGGCGTTTATCATAAACGAATGTTTAATATATATTTAGGGTCATTGGCCAATTCCAATTTCTTTCTATTTATAAAGTAAAAGTTACAGCGCACTCAGCTGTCTTGTTAACTGTTTTGCTTTCGACTGGACGTCTTTGATTGGGTTATTGACTGGTCAGTACACAAAACCTGCAGATGTTTACAGGCTCAATAAATGTTAAAAAAGCAGAAAACCGACCACCGACGCACGGAATAAAATAATACAAACAAAAGATGCATGCGCTCTCTCTGTTTCTGTGACGTGAGAATCTTTTGGTTCTTGTTCCCGTTTCTCAATGAATCCCCGTCTATGGAAGGAAGAAAGAGACAAATGAAGAACTGACCCGGATTTAGCCGCTGAAACATCCAAACTCTTAATGTAAGCACCGACCATCTGTGTGCACTTGTAAAGTTGTTATAATCCCTATCCGTCTTATAAACAGGAAAATACATAATATAAAGCAACAGGCACGCATTCACAAATAATACAATTTACCATTACGTGCTGCCAAATTCCCCTTTTATGGCATGACCGCTCTCGATATACATGGAGAATAGAAGTGTGAAAGACCCCCTGTAACAGCATTCTTAAATCACACTGGACAACGTGTACCCCGCAACGTGTTGTTGGAGAATTAGCCCTACAAGGAATGGAACATAATAGTATATCTGATTCAGAGGTTTTTTTCCGCTTTACCACGATCTCAAATACTCTTTTAGAAGCGCATAAGTAGAGGCCCTGCCATGATTAAAAGATCACCAAGAAACCACTTCAGTTTTCCCCCCCCCAAATAGTTATTTATTTTAAATAAAATAAAAAAATTAACCAAAATGTAACAAAATAAAGCAATTGTTGTTTTATAATAAGATTTGAGAACAAATATTTTCTTCTATTTTGTTATTTATTTTGTGTTTTAAAGGAAACCGTAGAAGGTCCCATAAGGGGCTCTGTCGCGTTTCTTGTTCTCTCTGTGTGAGCAACTTTCATCATGGAGGGTGGACGTGATATTTCAAACATCAGATCAGTGCGTTTATGTATTGGGTGCCCGGAAATTTTTCCAAATAAACACAGCTTGATTCAACTTGGGTGGGCAGACTTATCAACAGACTAATTCTATAAACAAATGAAGGAATAACTAAGCACTCCATTGGCTGGTAGGAAAGGGACACGCAGAGAGAGAGAGAGCAGGGGCTCTTTGCAATGAAAATCTAATTAATGTGGGTGGGCTGAGAAACACAACGAGTGTTTATCATAGACAATTTATTTTCCAGTGTAAAGTCAACATAAAATAGCAAACTTACAACAATTATTTAACATTTTAGACTCGTGCGGTGGGGAAGCTGCCGAATCCGCGCAGAAACTGCAGGCAACAGACAGGATCACACTGTGGAGCTGCTCTTTCGGTGAGCTCAACTTCACTGACCGCCAAGAGAACCCGGGCAATCGGCAGGTATGAACCTTTACAGTAATCGAGTGCAACCTCTCGGATTGCCGTCGTCGGCTCTGAATCTCTCCAGCACTTCCCTTATATACGTGTATGGGGGCGACACTAGGGCCATTGTTCCCGCTTTGGGATTCGGCTCGGCTCGACAGGAACCTCCGCAAAAGCCACCCTACAGCTACATTGCGCTCATTGCCATGGCCATTAAGAGCGCACCGGACAAGCGCGCGACACTGAGCGGCATCTATCAGTTCATCATGGAGCACTTCCCATTCTACCACGACAATAAACAAGGGTGGCAGAACTCCATCCGACATAACTTATCCCTAAACGACTGTTTCATTAAGGTTCCGAGGGAAAAGGGCCGCCCCGGTAAAGGCAGCTACTGGACACTAGACACCAAATGCCTCGACATGTTCGAGAACGGGAACTACAGGCGCAGAAAAAGAAAGAATAAGAACCAGGAGCTTTCGGAGACTAAACCCTGTCACAAAAAGAGCGGGACGCTAGTCTCGGGGCTTTCTTCTGGTCCCAAACTCTCTTCAGATTTTGACAACGGAATTGAGGGGAAGTCATTTGTTGAGAACCCTGGGGGAAACTCGGGACGACATGGACACCCGCAGCAGAAGAATGCAAAAAATGAGTTAGATGTAAAACCTACCTCCAGCGATTTCAAAAAGGAACAGTTGCAGCTTTGTGCAAATGTTCTGCAACCCACGCCTCCTGGTAACCAACCCTCTCCCTCGCCTCCAGTTTATGTGCAGGAATGTTACAAGTCATGCTTACCGGTAGAAGATAGCCCAGGTCTCAAATCCATGGAGAAGATCGGCGTTTCCCATGAGGATGCTGGACAGCAAACGGGTGCCACCCCTATCCTAGATGTTGAGACGGAGAACACGCTGATGTCAGAGGCGGGGAAAAAAGACGGATCTCTGCTCGACTCAGAAAGTGCCACGAACATCCGAGTATCCGCAGCAAAACGGGTGATTCAAGGTACTACTACCAAAACTGTGGGACGGTCGAGAGGTTTCAGCATCGACAGTATCCTATCCATACAAAGTAACCAAAGCAACTGCAGAGGCGGCCTAGCTTTACAAGCACGAGGCTTGGAGACTGACAACTACGCATTAAATGCTTCGGTGATGCTCGGTACGCGCGCGCCCCAGCTGTATCAATTCGGGTTCCCGATTTGCCCGTACCTGTCTCTCACTTACCCGGAGAAATTACTGCATTTCTAATGAATAATAAACAAATAATTAGAGTCAACCAATGGGGGTTGCACAGAAAACGAGTCCGTTATAATTCGAATTTGCGAGACCTTGGCAGGAGTGAACATTTTTATATTGTGTTGTAACAGCTTTGATGTTTCATCTGTGTATTGCAAGATTGTGTAGATTTGATGTTATATGTTTGGATCTTTAGCGTTCCTTTTTCCCTCCAAAACATGCAGGTCTATTTTGTGGATCTTTGCTGCGGTCCATTAAAAAACCCATTAAAACAGACAGATAATAATTGTCAGCAAGACCACAAGAGGTGTACATAGTTAATACAGGGACTGAAACCTGTTGAAACAAACAAAGCGACTGTACATCTGGGAACAATTATCACTTTGCAGTGGGTTAGCATTTTTAATGGATGAAGCTTTTAACAAAGTTATATTTTGTATGCACTATTGCGCTTTCTCATAAAAAAACTAAACAAAATGTGTGTCTTCAAAGAATCTTTAAAGGCATGTTTTCAGACGTTTTTCATTACTGTTTTTCATTATAAAACTGAAATTAGTAATCAATTAAGTAAAGAAAAAACGTACTTCCTTGAAGTCGACTGCTTTGCTCTTCGAGATATGGCATGCTTTAAAGTCTCAACTGAGAGTACTTGAGAGAGCTGTGTGTTTGAAGTGTGTCCAATGACGACGGTGTTGTGTTCTTGTAAATTACATATAACATGCCAATGGATTGAAATTCCGTTTAATGTCTGACCTTGGGAAACCCCCCAGGTCTGTTCAGAAAGTAAAAATAAAACCCTGACACTTCAACAACTGCATTCCAGCAAATATATATGTATTTCGACTGGATCGGTTTGTGCTGCAGCCGCCTATTACACATTTCTATATCATAATATTTGACTCATCAATATAAAAAAGGGATGGCGATCAGACCCCTGACCCTCACTCTCCCCCACTTATCTAAACTCTGAATCTAAATATAGCCTGGGGTTCCACTCAGCTGAATCTTATGGTGCAGTTCAGAGAGTGCGAATCAGGAATGCGTGTGGAAATAAATAAACGTCCCCACATTCGAGGAAAGAAACTCAGAACAGAAAGCGTTTCCTGTGTATAAGATTCTTTTGGTCAGAAGGGTAAATAATGCGTTACTTTGACAAGCTTTGAAGAAAGCAAGAATTGCATCGACTTATGTATTCACCAATTACACCAAAATTGCCGGAAATTTAAAAATTCCTTCACACGAAATCCGATTTAGTAGGTCTATTGTTTCTAGAGGCAGAAAGTTGATGGAAACACATTGAAATAAAACGGCTTATGTACAGTTTATTTTATTCTCATAGTACCAATCTCTTGTTTCCACGCTCAGAAGTTCCCATCGCATTTTCACTGGTCCTTGCGTTTTATCTAGTGGTTTCACTTTGTGCATTGATTGACATCACTGGTGTTGTATCTGAATGATCCCCAGGCTGTCAACAGTATCGTAACTGTACAGTAAAGTGCTGCAAATTCATCTGCATGGCATTTATGCACAATTAACACACTAACAAATCCATTAACAAACAACAGTGAAAATACATCAAGGAAATTTCTAGGCTATAGCCACAGATAATAAAATCAAATGGGAATTATAGTTTGCCATTTGGAATTTGATTTATTTCTTAAAGACATGGCGTGCCGCAGTTACAGTCACGATACATGTACCGATGGATGTTACCAACCAGTAACATTTTGTCACACATCTTTTCTCTCAAACCATTGGCCCACAGCCCAGTGCAGCATTCTTCTCTGAAGACTCATGACTACAAATGCACGTATATCCTTGAACCCTGTCCCGCCGCTGTCCTATTTATAGACCCGCAGTTATGAATACACACGCACCCCCGAACCCCAGTTCAGAGCTGAACTATTTACAGACCTGTGGCTATTGACTCGTTTTCAAACAAACCTTTGCAGACTGAATAGCTCAGAGATTTGGGGAGGTAAACCTGAACATTGCCCCACAGGGAGCAATGCTGGGCCAGAGATCTTTACCAGGGCTTTTAGCCAGTTACTAGCTTAATTAAATAAACAGCTGGGCATGGATGTTCGAACCCGTGGGTTTGGACTCCAAGACCAATAAATAATTGTAAATAAATTCTGTACATCTAGATGCTGTAAATCCTGGCCATGGGGGGGGGGGGGGAGATTGATAAATATGTGGCTATTGGCCTTAGTGGGTGTGGACTCTGCTGTTGGTTTAGTAACAGTAGCTTGAGCCAGCCGGGCTGTCTATGGGAACAGATGTATCTCTTTTCCTTCATGTTTCTTCTGGGGGATAAATGGGGCCTGTTACGCCCCTCTTATCGACAACATCTCCCATCCAACAGTGCAGCTCAAATACACAGTTAATGTAAATCCAAATTTAGAGCCATATATGGCTGTATATGTATATGTAAATGTAAGTATTGATAGATAAAGAGTTCTAACCAGGTGACTTCAGCATGCTTACAAGACTATTTTAAAAGTAATACATTAAACAAACTAATACATTAAACCAAAATACCCCCCAAATCCTCTGAACTAACCAGAACCGTAAACTGGATTGCAAAATACTCTGAACTAGCCAGAACAGTAAGCTGGATTCCCAAATCTGGTTTCTCAGTACCTCTGCTGGGTTCCCAAAGCGGAGGCAGTAAGAATACACAGCCCTAATGACAGCTTTTGTAAACACAGATGCAATCTGGGTATGGAGTAGAGTAATAGGATAGTTTTATGGTTAATTGTAAGATAGTGAAGTAGGGGATATAATAGTTGCCAGGTAAATTTTTAAGTCAGTTTTTATTTTCGTACAGATTCCATTGTAATTATAAAGGCCCCAGACCATGTATAATTTCGTTTTCATCTCTTTTTTCTTTATTTTCTAAGTCCCCCCAATCACATTCGAGCCACCCGTCTCCTTTTTGTCACTACAGGCTACACAGCCAGCACTGTGTGGAGGACCATACTGCAAGCCTGCAAGCACCCGGGGAAACCAGTGGGAGGCGCTCATTAGCCACGAGCCGAGAGAAACCTGCCAATTTGTCCTCCAATATGGGGCAAATAAACAATTAGATACAAATAATGCGTATTCATGACCATTCTGAAATTTGCACTTATTTGATTTGACTAGCCAATTTGTGAGGCATATGTCAGTCTTCAAATTATCAGTAACAATTGGCCTTCTGGGATATGGCGGATGGGAAGCTGCATGGTTTATCTCAGCGCACTGCTAACCAGTGATGCCTGTTGGCTTCCTAGGTGCCCTGCAGGATATCAGTGCTGTGGGAGGGGTGTACCTCTCCTCCAATCGGAGGTGACTCGCTGATTGGCCTACAGTTCAAAAACTAATGGCTGGCAAAGGTGTTTGGATTGGAGACCGGTGTGTTAATTAGCACAACTGGCAATTACAAATTCAGAAGTAAATATACAAATGACTGGTAATTCCAAAATGTAAAAAAATGGAATGTTTTTTTTTCTTTCTAGTTCCACATGTAGTTATGACTATCACTGAATAATGCAGTTTAAGCTGAAGTAGTTTTAATCTGTGTGTTTATTATATATTTTCACTTTCTCTGTAAACTAACCTCAGTTGTCTAAATAGGCTCTCAGCACAGAAAAGGGGTAGCGATGAAGATTAATGGACGTGCTACGAGGAACTTTAGCTGTTAATCAGGCTGTGTTTCCTGGCACACGACTTTAAACACAACATGATCCACTGGGTTCCTGTCAGACCAAGCTGGAATCATCCAACCATATGAACACACACACACATGAACTCACACACACACAAACACACACACACTCACACGCAGGGAGTGGAAATGTAGCTTAAGTCTGATGATATCTTTCTCTCAACAGCCTATCAGGCTTTCTATGCTTTGACACCTGCACATAACCAGGCCCACACCTGCTTTGTCATAGCATCCTGACTGCTATGCGAGTTCACAGTTGCCAAATGTCAAATTGAATTAATTATGTTTTTTCTGTACTGGGGGGACCTCCTTAAACATTGATGCATTGCACTGCCAATTTTTTTTTCTATATTCATTGGATCAGCTGGTGGAGTGGAGCTTAAGGTGATGTTAAGCCACTAAATAAAAATTAAAGAACAAATATTTTATCTGCTTGGTCTCTAAAAAAATCAACTACGCTTGGATCGCTTGGATCTACCATGCGGAAATAGTTATGGATGGCGAAAGGGTTAGTAGCTCACTAACGTGCATTGCAGAAGTAACGGGAAGGGCTCCAATGTGCCTTGGGGGCAGAGACGGTGCCCACTTTCACGTGGCAAGACGAACAAGTTGACTAGCAAGCAGCAAGGAATGAGTATCGTTTATTTTACATTTAAATTTCCACAGGGATCTTCCTCATTCTGGACAGGACCACATGTGGCCTAATTTCAAACAGGTCCACGCTGGAAGTCAAGATGCAACACAGAAACAAGCAGAGGCCTACTAACAGGACCCCCTTGTGCACATTTCTGACCCACAGGCCCTCCACATGTTAGGTCTTGAAGCAGAAGCAGTCTTTGTTTATTCTGTTGGCATATGCAAATGATTATTGGTTCCAGCGATGACAAGGCAAAGGTAACATCCAGCTAGCCCTTTGGCCCTGTTGGGAGTACTAAAAAACAAAAACAAATAAGTGTAAACATTTTACCAAAAGTTTTCATGTTTAATCCAAATAGAAATTATTCAGATACAAATTGTCCATTGCTTATTCATAGTGAATTGTGATTAGAGAGCTATGTCTAGCGTTATTCTCTGTGTTATACTTTATTCCTTGTGGTCACTAGATATAACTTAGCGATCTGTGCCTTGCTAGGTTAGCAGCTTAGCCCTTGTAGCCATGTTTGTTCATGGAAGCCTGCGACTCCCGTAGTCACCTCCTCCCCGGTTCAGTAAATTCTCTGCTTCGTCATCTTCATTTGAGTCATTTAGAAGGCGGTCATATCCAGAGCAACGTAAGTGACATTGTTAAAAGTTCTTCTTATTGGGTTTGTTCAATTTTTATAATGCGTAAATTCGAACACTGCTTCAAATTAACATTTCGAAATTTGATTGAAACCAGACAACCCCCCCCCCAAACATATATTCCTCAGTCAAAAAATTTAAAAAGTATACTTGAGCTGTGAAGACAACCGCAAGACTGATTTAAGGTTGGATTGTATGTCTGACTGTATGTATGTCTGTGGGTCGGGGAAACTTTCAAGGCACAAAAAAAGTTCAGTACAACCTAAAAATGTTTACCCATTGATGCCACAAAAGAACAAAAGGTTTGATAGTTCTTTAATAAAAAGCTGTAATGGAACACTCGAAAATCTAAATCTTACGTTTCTCCAAGCGTGTGGCTATATATGAGGGAAATTTCATAATATTGCCATTTTTCAACAAGCGTCAGCTGTTTATCAGTGCTAGTTAGTTGGCTTATCAGATTGTTTAGTTAACGACACCTTTTTTAGTTATAGTTTGGCTGGCTTTTAGCCTTAAAATTTGTCAGAGGGGGGGGAATTGTCTTGATGACGGAGGAGTGTGCGAGCAAGGAAAGGCATGGTAGGGGAACATGAAGGCCGTATTCTCTCAGGAAGTTTAGGGGTTAATCGATAGTTTATGTATCTTCGCCACATAACGTGTTGGCCTCATGTTTCCCAGTTAATTCGTGTGATCAATCAGTGGGTGGCGAGCGCGAGGAGCGTTTATTTACTCGCAGTTAGAAGGATGGCAGTGATTTGGCTAGGCTCAAGATATTCCTTTTAATCACTTCCACATTGCAGATCTGCAGAGTCACACTCGACAGCACAGACTGACAAATTCACACGTCACGCACACATTCACGTCACGCAACACTTATAACTCAACTTTTTTTTTTCTTTGAATGCATTCTAATTATGTTTTCAAAATTGGACAGCACAGAAAAAGTAAGTTCCAAACAGCATGTATTTGTGTTTTTGAGGGACTGCATTCTGGTTGCATATAGTTGGGCTGAAGAATTTGGCTGCTGCAGGTGGGAGGAGACTTCTCTGTTTAAATACTACAGACTGCGTGGGCCGAGCTTCCACTAACCGTGACTTATCAGTCCTGTCTTTGATACCACGATGGTAACATGCCTAATTGTCACCAACAATCACAGCCATTGGTGGTTTGGTTGGACTTCCAGCGGTGAAAAAAAGAAACAGACATCAGTCTTGACAATTATGCAGCTAAGTGGAAAATTTTTGCCAAGAAAGAGCAACGACAAAAGGAGGTTTTCTACACACACAATGTAAATAATAATGGAGGCGCTGTAAAGAATTAGCACCAGCCATCACTGTAGTCAAATAGAACATTTACAGTGGAAATCTGAGCATGATTTCCTTAACGAGATCACAGTCAGGTGAAAGGTGTTAAAAAGAGTCAGCGGGGCAATGTTTTCGAGATTGAAAAGTGTGGAGTTAGTTGTATCTATAGCTTTGAAAAACATGATAAGCCCAATCATTTGATCTTATTCAGAATACTTTTTCATTTAGTTCGTACCTGAGAGGGTGTTAAGAGTCTTTCGGATATTCGTTCGTTGTGTTTAATTTGTTAAAATAAAAGGCGTAAACCAGCCTCAAACTCCCTGGGTCAATCGCAACCAAATTTCATCCCGGGATCCGACATTGTGTGTGTGGCGAAGTGGCGAGAGGATGATCCTATAGAGCCTTCCCTCGTTCAAAAGTCAGGGAGAGGGAGATTAAATATAATGTAATCTCGGGGTTTGAGAAACATCCAGGCTTTTATGGGCTGAAGAAAACGACACACAGTTCCTTACATCACAAAATACTTTTATTTCAACACGTTGGAAGTTTCTCGTATTTACTCCAGAACGGACACGTAAAATGACATGTTTGGTGACGGTGTACGTACATGCTCTGAGCCGTCCATGCAGATGTTAGTACTGTACTTCGTGATAAAGGAAGCCGTTAAGACGTGGACACTGTAGTTTTATTGCTCAAAACAGCACGACTAACCACTTCAATAGATAAAAAAATAAATAAAAATTAAATGTTAATTTCAGGCTGGATCAATCTATAGCAACAACACTATCATTGTAGCTGGAAAAGAGGAGGAGCTGATCACAGGCGGGACAGTTCTGAACCCTCCCTAAATCTGTCCACGGACCCTTAGGTTTGCAGGCCTCTATAGGTTTACAAAGAGGGCAGGGATCAGCCACAGGTCTAGAAGATATAGAAATGACTGAGGAGGCACAGAGGTGGACCGGACCGGAAACGGCATGACTCAGTATACAGATAAACACTACCACACATTCAAATCAAAATCGTACACATTCTATTCTACATTTTGATACGTTTAAGGCAGAGAATGAAATTTTTCTCACCTTGGTACACTTCACTTTAAAATTCCTAAGGAAAAAAACTGTGGGCACTGGGAGGTTTTTCGACTGCACCACGACAGGTTGTATTGCTAACGCAAGTGCTAAAGGAACAGATCCCCACATTTAGTAGTTGGGTACATCTGTGGCTCATACTTCCTGAAAAGCTACATTTATGGCATTGAGGAATTCAGTTCACAGAAATCCTTTTAAACAGGTACAGCACTGGGAAAATACAAGTATTGATAACAGCCAGTACACAGAGAGTACTATTTACAAAAATGTTTTATACAATTCAATTAAGCAACTTCCAAAATCCTTTTACTCTCAAGGTATGAAAGTGATCAGGAGCAAATGCATTAACTCATACCTCCGTCATATTAAAAGTTCCTTTATTTCCTGAATTTGGCTTTGAATCTTGCAGTAGTTCTAGCACTATAAAGTTGTACATTAACAAACTGGACCTCAATCAAAATTAATTACAGCGACTGACAGTGCAACACCTATGCACGTCTATGTTTCTTAGCTCCATTTACACAAAACAGAATTATACCATCTTTCTAAGAACTGTACTGCTACTTGAACAGGCACACACTTTAAGTACTGCAGCTTATTTTCTACCATAGGAAATCATGCTGTTGCATCTACAATGCTGCAATGTTTTTTTTTTTTTTTTTTACTAAACTGCATCAACTGAACAAATAACACTTGCGTACATATAAACGCCCAAAGCAAATTCATGGCCGTTTAATGAATGACTGGTATCACGGCATCAAAAGACATGCTTTGATCTTGGGACAACGTAAGATGTTAATATCTGTGAATCAGGCCTATGGACAAGACCGCTGACAACAGTGAAACTTGCATCCTAAATACTGTCCAGAGAATCAACCTCTGGCACACTGAAGGCACTTTGTACAGAACAGGGCTCTTTTCACTGGGGACACAAGTGTCACGTCATCGACAGTTAGGAATTAATACACACCGTCATAATGCTAACGCTGATGACTTGCATTTATACAGCACCGATCAACTGAAGTAAGCAAATGACTTTTAAAATGAGTAGGGACCGTCGTCGCTTCCACTACCAACAGGTGGCGCCACCCTACCCAGATGAGAACGACATGAGGGAAAACGCCTCGTTCTCAGTCTAGACGCAGCAGATTGTAGCTTATGTGGAAATTTCTGATGGTTAAAAGTTAGCCGGCATTAAACCCATTGATGTAGAAGTGCACGAGCTTGGCGGGGGGGCAGGAATGACCAGCACAGCTGATATGTTAGGCATGCAGCAACATTAGGGTACACCGAGGCATGTTAAAGTGCAACCGGGTATTTGGGTACATAGAAGAAGCGTGTAGAGGGCGCAGCATCTTGCAGTACACAATACGGGCATGCTTTGGGTACAGACAGAGGTACAGAACAGTGCCATGTTGGGATTACAGCAACGTCAGAGAAAGCCTGAAAGAAGGCGAGCTAGCGGCAATCCAGAAAAACGATGGCGCTGGTTTTCATCATTAAACACTTTACAGCAGGAGTTTCTTTTCTTTAAATCTGTGCAAGAGGAATGCATGCAGGATTAAGCAACGTTGAGCCAGAGGAACGTTTGGCGTTTTTTTTTTGGTACAATCTTTGTACCCAGCGTAGCCGCTTACTCCACTGCCATCTGCTCAATGTGATCACTCAGCAGTTTGTATTGCTCTGGAAGACACAGACGTCAGGTCATTTAACCATCGGAAAATGAAACGTATCAAAAGTTTATTCCACACTTTTCTTTATAAAACACCAAGTGGTCAAAATGAAAATGATTTGGTATGTGTACATATATGAGAGTTAAACGTGAGGTTAATTAGCTGAAATGAGTACATGGTGTATGAGTGGTTAAGAGGCTGTGCTACCTTCATTCAGGTTCCCGATGACCGCCTGCTTCTTCAAGAAGTCATTGCAGAGTTTCTTGCTGAGTCCAAAGGCCAGCATATTGTGGGTGAAAGTTCTGGGGAAACACTCGCATTTCTCAGAAAAACTTGAACATGCATCCACGAGACCCATTTACTTTAACATACTACATACAAATAACATCCTACTTATTCTACCAGTCAAAGAACACATTTTGTCACACACCCCAGCTGGCCAAATGTAATATTCTCATTGAATCTGGAGCTGTCGTCTTTCTCCTCCTGGGTCATATGACACCACTTCTCCCTGGGAAGTAGGAAGCAGGAAATGGTCAGGAGGCAGGAAATACAGAAAATTCCTGTTGAGGAATGCGTTAAAATAAGTCTTCATTTCCATAAAAAAAAAACTCTTTCACGTTGAGCGAGTTACAGCCACACACACAAAGCTGGTGTCTCCATTAAATAGTCCCCTAACGTTTTACAGGGAGGAATGATGGCTAGTATTAGGAAACTGAAACCAACTGAGTGACAACGCGTGTATAATATGACATTAAATGTGAAGGAACATTTATAATGGAAACTTCAGATGGCATTTCAAAATGAAATGCATCATTAAGTCCATAGGTCAGTTTCAAATGTTACGAGTGAGAAATAAATGCAAACTTAAGTTTAAACTTAAACGTATACATGACATTATCTAAATGTTTATATTTCTGTCCTGGAATGGTATGGAATACGGAAACTGTAACCTGAACTATTTAACTTGAAAATGTTTTAATATATAATATAAGCACAAATAATTCCCCCCACCCTCCATTCAGTATTTTACGTGAGGCTCATTTACCCAAACATAAACCATTAAAGCTCAGAAACGTGGCCAGTTAAGATTATACCTCAATTATTTTATATTAGTTAATGAAATCCATGTTCAATATTTACATCTTTACAATGTACAATTTACACATTATGATGTAATGTTATGATATGATTCTTAAAATGACCACTGTTTAATATTTCACAAATGAGCGAAAGTGTCTCAGTCCTCAGAAAGTCTTGTAAAAGTCCTAGCTATGGGATGTTTAGGGTTAGGATACCCAACATCAAGTCAAAACAATCTCAAACAATAATCTAATTCTGTAATTGTTTTCTTTTGCAAAATATTTTCTGCATCATCAGATCTCTTGCACATGGAAACTGGTCAGAAACATGCAAGATGTTTTTGTTTTTCTTATGAAAATATTTGTGGGATTATTTCAAAAGCACTTCATATCAGGAGTACACATTGCAAAGTCCTGAGAGGCCTGCAGACATTGCTAGTTGCACGACGAGAACAGGAGCTTCCAGTTTCTAGTAGAATAGAGAGCTAAAGAAAGCTGACACTAATCGACACTCCCCAGATTAGTGTCCGATTGGCAAGAGCACTCTTTAATGGTACCGTTACACAATGTCCATTGTGTTCGAACATTACATGCAGGGTGAGTGATGAGGGAAAGTGTATTTTTATCTAAAATATTTAAACAAGAACATATGGACAGCCAGCAAACTGAAGTAAATCCACTAACCGGTGCCAAGGGTAACCAATTACGAATGTACCATAAGCAAAATTTCTGAGATACTTGCTGTGCAAACAAAAGAGTTCTGACAATCGGTACAGATAAGGCTCTCCTTGTAATATGGAACATTTGTGTTGTTTGTCAAACCCCGAGTATCCCGCAGTGACTGTGCAATTCCTGCTTTGCACTAACACTAAAAGTACTATACTGTGGACTTTCGTAGGACAATGGGGACCAATGGAAATAGAGTTTCTGTTCGGTTCGCAGCACAAAAAAACAGCCCTAAGGCGGGTGAAATGCCTTACCCATTTTCCAGAAGGGTTGCTTATCATTTATTGTAGGAAGTGCAACAAAAAAACTGAAAGCTTAATTGAGGTTTGTTAAACGTGCATGAGAGAGGTGAAAATCAACCTTTTAGGTACCCATTTTGAACCAATCCACACCGGCTGCAGATAACATTATTACAACAAATTAACCTGTAAGCTGTAAACTATCATTAACACATTAACCCAAAAGTTTTTGTTATGTCATTAATATGTACTGTGAGAGTTAATTAAATGCGTTCAATTACTTGAAACCTTTCTAATGTGGATGTCAAAAACGTTTCGGTTTTTAAATTTGCCCCAAATTTGATTATTCTCTTGTTCTTTCAGGCTCTGTCACAATTTGCCACCTAGTGGTGATAAGTTAAAAACACATACCACGACTACTTTACCGGGGCACGGGTAACGGAACACCCTTCACAAGGTTATGCTGGAACTCTTACGACACATTTCATAATCGCCCACAACAAATCTTTGAGGATGGCTCTGCAGGGAATATTATTCATCTCTGAAGAGGATGACACTCAAAACAGGATATTCAACTGATCAAAGACTTCTTTATGCACGGGCCCAAATGTGGCTAATTCCTGACATGCTACATGCTGTAACACTTGAAAATCTCGCCATGCAAAGGTTGGTAGAGACAACAACCATCATGCAAAAAGGTCCTACTTGAGAATACACCCAGCATGCAACGGTGTCACCCTGTTTAAACGTTGATCTCACAGGAATGTAGTTTTTCACTCTGGCCCGCAGTTGAATGGTGTTGAGCAGGAAGGCCCCGATTGCGGAGGCCAAAAAAGATTTATTTCACATTTACATTTCATTAATTAAACAGGCACTCTTAGCAAGGCACTTAGAATGAGTGGTTGTGGTTGTCTGACCGGGGTGAATTAATAGTGGTTTCCTTTGCAGACTTTAATCTGGTTTATTTCTTTTCCCTCCTCTGAACCATGTGCACTTTTCTACTTTTTCCAATTTCCAGGAAACTTGCTCAGCTCTCTTCAGAATGTAGTGTCAGGACTGCTGTCGTGCTAAATTAGAACTCCAACACGTGGCAGTGGAATTCAAAGCGGGAAACCGGGATACCACGTTGTGCCAATTGAAGAAAATGCTGTGAGTATCCATACTCATCCACAATTAAATTGCAATAATTAATTGTATTCCGATTAGGCCATTAACTAAACTGCCTTAAAACGCATTGTGTTGTTAAGAGCTGTAAAAGTGCCATCTGTACTCCTGATATTGGGACGCCTGGGCCAGAAAACTGGTCTACCGGTACAGCCCCGTCTGAGACCGGTTCTGATGTAGTCCTTGCTTTGTGAGCAACACCGGGACCGCAACATCCAGAATTTTTGCACAGAGCAAGAATTTCATTCTTTACGTCACGCTAAGTGAGATCATGAGGTTGCAGGCTATTACAGTATCCCTCTACGCTGTCTGCCAAGCTGTGTTCCCAAGTACATTCTCTCTGTTCCCGACACCCACTAACCCCCCTCCCCGCTTACTCCTCTCCCTCCCTCTAACAGGGGTCCAGGGGGGCAGACAGAATGAAGGACAGACCTCTCCTCTTTCTCGTCCTCGGCCGTCCGCCTGCCAGGCAGCGGGGCACAGGGAGACAAAGGGTTAAAGATACATGCAGAGTGAAGTAGAGATCAGGAGAAAAGGAATCACTAGTAGATTCTACTACTAATGGCGACAGGAGATTAACAACAGTGCCTGTAATCTATAGTGTGGTTTTTTTTTTTAAACCCGCGGAGCACACAGCCAAGCACACCGCACACATCCACGAATGCCCCTCTGTTATGTACGTACCTGCCACCTAACACATAGGGTTACATTCTAAAAGTTTCAGAGAAACTCGCCACCATCCACGCATATACACTCTATGTATTTATAGACTCTGGCCACGTTAAAACACATTCATCATGTTTATAATATCTGCAGTGACGTCTCCGAAGCGTCTGGCCAACCCGTAAGTGAGACTGAACTCGGGATTCACTTTTAACCACAGTACTAAGCATCCGCCATGTGTCTGTGGACTAGCGGAGCTCTCCTAACCCCAACCTCAACCCTAAACCCTAACCCCTGACCCTGACCCTAATCCCTAACCCCTGACCCCTAACCCCTCACCGGACTCACCTGGTCGTGGGTGATCGTTTCCTTCTCTCGCAGTGGACGGCGTCAAAAAACGCCGCGTTCCAAAACCTCAGGGTGTGCCTGTCGGAGAAGCAGGTAGACCATTGGAGGGAGAGCACAGCCGACGTGTTTCTAGGCGCCCGTCGGACCGCCTCTACCAAACCCCTACCAAATTGGCTGCTGTTTAAGGTGCGTGTAGAGGTAGATCTTCTCCCTCTTCTTCTCGTCCGGAGAATCGGGAGACGCTGAAAGAGAGTTAACAGGCAGAATGGATCACAGGCAGGGCCAAATCCAAGGGCCCCACAAATAAATCTGAGGGAATTAAATCTGTACATGACAGAAAAATCAGACATCCATGTAATATGCACGAAGTCAAACACTGGTTGTCGTTTATGGAGAAAGTTAGACCCACGGGCTGCTCACGCACGCACACGCATGCACACCAGCACACGCACACGCACACGCACACACACCAGCACACGCACAGAAAACCAACTGAAGGGACATACTTGGTGTTTTGGGCTTCCCATCAGACATATTTTCTGGATCTCTAAAGAGTAAAGCGGAGAAGTCAAAGACCACATGAATTTTAATATTAATATTGAATGTTGTGTTGCTGAAAATGAAAGGGAACACTGTGTACAAGGTGGCTGCGTACACGCCAGAGGATTGCCACCATTACCCTCAATATATAATAATAAAATCAACAACCTTTTATTAAACTGTCAACAAAGTTTTACGGTCTAAAGCGCTGGGTACTCATAGTCCTGGCTCCAGGCCAAAACTTCCTGTATTGATTTTTTTGCCTCATATATTTTAGCATTGGTACATCTTTACGAATTCGAAGTGGAAAACAGTGAAAGTGAAAACAGTGAAAACAAAGTGAAAGAGAAGTCTCTCACTGGCTATTGTGTGCAGAGGGCCGCCTCAGCTTGCTCTCCAGGCCCCCCAAAAAGCTTTTAACGTGGGGTTTTGTGGTGGTGGTCTTCAGCAGGCGTTCCGCGACATCCTTTTTCCCCGTCAACCAGGTGTTGGCGCTGCGCAGGTAGGTGTCGATGGTGGAGGATGGGCGCTCCAGTAAATCCGTGGGTGACAGCTGACACCTGCCTGGAGTACATAACTGTGCTTAACACGCGCAACGCGCACATGCAGACGCAGACGCAGACGCAGACGCAGACGCAGACGCAGACGCAGACACCTTGTCTGAAGACCAGAACTGGCTCAGAGATATGTAAAGAAAATGCCAAGTCTGACGTGTGATCACTCAGTGTAGCTATTGTACAAACCGGGTAACCAGACTGGGGCTGAAATAGCAGTAGCGGAGTAGGTTTATCTTCCCTATGTAGCAGAGAAACACAACAACAGAATCGGGGCAGACTCAAACCTTACCCATATGGTAGTAAGTGAAGCACATCGTCATGAGGTTTTTGGCAGGACTGTAGTCATCCGTCTGGTAGCATCTGCCGATTACACGAAGCTTACGTTACACGACAAAAAAAGTACAGGCAAACGGGCAATCCCTGAACACTGTCCGTCTGCAGTCGGATAAAGTTCCACAAAGCAGAATCCTACACAAAACTCCTCACTAAGTGTTCAAGCGTCAAAAAATACAACACAATTAAAACCTTGGAAGGAACAGCCAATCAAAGTTTGAGGATATCACTGTGACAGATAAAGATAAAAGCAGGCATACTCACTCAAACAAAACCACAGCAAAGGCCTGGACCAGCCTGTAGAATGTCTGCTCAGACACACACTTGGAGTTGCAGCGCTGTAATGACAAACCTGTCAGAAAGGGCTTTTTTTTCCCAGCTAATCCTCACCACCAATGCACCTGTGAGCCGGTTACATTCAGTACTTGTGTGACGATTATGTACCTGGGCACTGACGTACTTGGCAAACCACTCCCTGCCCTTGCAGTTTTCACCGCTGCACAGCTCCCCAAAGCGAGCCTTCTCCTCTTGCTCAAACTCCTCGCTGTTGGAGAAGGGAGAGACGCTGCTCAGGACGTCTCAAAATACCTCCCACAGGGGGACATGCCTGTCCCGTACACACCCGGGTTCATCTCCGCTCTGGGGCACTACTGTGGCCGGACCCAGGTCCCACAGGAGAGCTTACCTGCTGTTGAACATCTTCTCCACGTAGGTCTTAATGAATTCCCTGCACTCTGCTGCTTCTGCCCCGCCTTCCTCCGCACTGTGACCGGACGAGGAGGTGGAGGAGCGGCGCGAGGGGCTCAGGGCACGGGAGGGCGAATCTGGCCCCTCGTTCTCGCTGTCAGCTGACTCCGTGGCCTCACTGTCGTTGCCGTCGTCTCCTTCGTCACAGGTGGCCACGGACGGGTCATCGCCCTGCTGGGGGCCCTCAGAGCTCGTCACAGGGGCGATGGGCTCTGGGACCAGGGGCTGTCCGGTGAACAGGTCCGGGTGGTAAGACGTCCCGTGGTGGGAAGCAGCAGAGGGCGCCATCTCCCCACTGCAAGGTATGTCAAAGTCAATCAGGTTCCCTACGGGAACCCCCTCAATCTCCATGTTGGTGTCAGGAGAGAGGCGAGTGCTGAGGTCTCCGGCAGCGAATCCTTAGGGTCACTGAACGCCTAGCAACAGCACCTAAACAAAACAGAGGGCCGCTGTTAAAAACCTAATCGCTGCACCTGCATCCACAGAGGGGCGCTATTTGGCCACGCTCATTTCAGAGAGAGTCACAGCAAACACAGGATTAGACAGGCCAATGCACAAAAGCTCTTGGGCCTGCCACTGCATTTGCAAAGAGCCATTATGTTATTAAAATTGGCGACTGAAAGCCTGATCCTCAGTGCGTTTATCCTGTATGTAATATCTTGTTGCGTACAGCTGTTGCATACAGCTGTTGATTCAGTTATAGCCTGTTTTATAATCAAAAGACAACAGTTCAGCTGTAATAAATTAGTTGTGTTTGTAAACATGTCCCTATAACAGCAACCTAGTACTCCTACATACAAAAATGGAGGTAAGTTTCACAGTCAAGATTAATGCAATATTTCTATTTGTCTATTATTTATGTGTTCATATAGTGGAAATGTTGTTTGTTGTTTGTAAAGACGCTAAATTGCAGAAGGGGAAGAGAGAGTTTTTATCTTTTAAAGAACAGTTTCACAAAGACATTAAATCCATTGCACAATCCTGTTCCAACAGCTTAGAATCTGCTACACGGACACGCATATCTTAATCATAATTCAATATATTTCACATGCAGTTGTACATCATAAAAGTTGCTTTCTATCAATTCAATTGCCCTGCCCTTAGACATTGATAGACGCACTGAAATTTCCAGAGTGGGCACTCTTATGAGAACACTGTCGGTATTAAGAAGAGAATGTCAGTCTGGGACACTACGCTTCCAGGTTTCTTAGCGCGTTAGTATTGTCACCTACACAGTGCGTGTGCACTCTTTCTTCTGCAGACATTGACTCTTTTTCTGTACCCGATAACAAATCGACGGCTTTGCTTTCCTACAGAGAACGGCCATCCTTCTAAGTGAACGCACAACTGCAGGGCTGCTTCACCTCCAGGCAGACGGCACTCTGCACTGATGACAGAATGAGAGGCGTTACGCAACTAAACACTGAAAGCATGTGACCACTCACAGGGACACAACAAAACTGCTGAGGAAATGCTGACGGGAAGAGATAAGGGCACACTTTGAGACCCTCCGAAGCTAAACATTTTATTTTCCATTTTTCACATCAAACGGATACGCAGGTTACAGACAAACTCAAACAACAATTCACTGCACGCATTAATAAACACGCACACATTGTTAATGCGGGTCACTCTCTGTTAATCTCCCAATCTCCACATCAGGGTCGAAAAACGTTGCTAATTTAAGCCTGTCGCCACAGACATCAAGCCACTTTGAAGATACACATGTGTTTTTATCTCGGGAGAATGCACAATTCTATTCTTGAGGTCACTTCCATCTTGCAGTGTCATCTGACTGACAAACTGGACCGATAAAGCCGTTTTGCTGCGCTTTACTCAAGCCTGGCTGCACAAAAACAACGCCATCCCCGTGCACATGTGATCTCCCACTTGGAAAATCAGATCTCGCCTTGTGACTGCTGATAGTCTTCAGTAGAGTTCACTGGCAGCAATATTTTTGCTTCCCTACACAGCACTACCTGCATCCCTCCCCCCACCCTAAATCGAGGGGTTGGAGTAAAAAAGAAAACATGTACAATCAAGCCGTCAATCAATCAATCAATCAAAAAATATATCAAAATAAAGACGAAAGCCCACCTATAACGGTAAAAGATGAAAATATAGGACTGGAAGAAACCATAAAAACTAAACTCGTGAGCTTTACCATGAGAAAAACGCACTTGGCAATGTTCACTAGAGCAAAACACATGACTGCGATGTTACGTAATGTGTCCCCTTCTCTCCCCCAAGGACATCTTATTCCACTAGGCAAGGCAGGCCAATTACAGAACAGGAAGAGAGTCGATCTTCTACTCCCTAAATGCTGGTAACCACATCGATTCTGTGTCACAGTCACAATATTTGATTATTAACCACCATTAATTTAAGTGTAACAATAAGCCTTCCTCCTTTGTGTACCTTTACAAATGTAAATGTGCACAAGCATTTGTTGGCTTTACCCAGATAGCCTTTCCGCAGGAAGTAAGGAAATGATAGGATAAAAAGAGTTAACAGCTGGCTTATTCAAGATATCTTGAGGATGTGTGCCTGCCCCGGAGCCTACAATACGGCCTGTTTTCAAGCTCCCTTTAAAGGAAATCACCATCTCCATTTGAATGATCGCCCAGGGCAGGGGTATTAGGAAAGGTCAAGCCTTTAAACGGTCTGAGAGAACCCCCGAGAGACGTGTTACTTTGTGAAACAATATGGAATAAATGGGGGAAAATAAACTGTACTTCAGATACTGGACAGGTGCCAGCAAATCACAAGACAGCTACCCCCCCAGGGTTAGGCTACCATCATCCGCTGTCACCACAGTGAGAACGGTGAAGAAGAATGTTAATTACAAGTTGTCTCACACCTCCATCTGTCCGGGGGTGTATGGGCAGAAAAAGCCACACCCGCAGGGAATGACTTTCCACCATTTACATACAGTGATTTCGTTTTTTTCTCTTTTTTTCTTGTTTTTGAGGGAGGAATCTAAAG
>JAOYSI010000002.1:1121794-1132120 GCA_025775065.1 Hiodon alosoides | reverse complement strand
CCCCCCCCCCCCCCCCCCCCCCCCCCCCCCCCCCCCCCCCCCCCCCCCCCCCCCCCCCCCCCCCCCCCCCGGTAGGGTGCTGTCGGAGGACTGAGGGAGCAGCAGCAGCAGCAGCCTGGCTGGCGTGGGCTCGGGCTGTGCTGCAGAAAAGGGACGCTGAGCGGAATCCTTTCTGCTGCGTGGGGAAGGGAGCAGCGCGTCCCCCCCCCGCGGCTGGCCCGCCTCACTCCGGGGAATGCACAGTCCACGGACGCAGGCACCAGACCGGACCCGGCCGGGACCAGAGGACGCGCTCACTTGTCGGCTCCGCTTCCTTCACCTCCGCCACCGTTTGGCACACAGCCTGCTTCTCGTGTTCCCTGCGAAGGCTTGTGGTGAGACTTTAAAGGATTCCATGCCCTGAGAGGGTCTCAGTGCTCCCCCCGGTGCAAGGGGCGAAAGGAGAAGGGAGGAGGAGCGGAGGGGGTGCCATATTTTTGGATGAGGGATCCTCTGAGTGAAGAGAGCCCAAATAAAGATGTAGTGTGAGTGGAGAGAAGAACAAGGACATTGCTGTGCTGCAGAGCGTGGAGTGGAGAAGAGCGGCCAACGGACAGACGGACAGACAGCGCTACGGTAGCGACTGGAGGTGGAGAGGAGCCTGTGGCAACCGGCAGGCCAGGAAGGTATGGGGAAATTTCCCTTTCTACAGGAGAAAGATGCACGTGTGGGTTTGTGAGTGATAGGAGGGGGAATTTCCTGGAATTTTGGTTTTGCTGAACTTGTGTACGTGCAAGAAAAGTGGTGCGTGTGTCAGCAGCAGCGTTTAAACCTCTGGATGAGAGACATTTTCCGGATGAAACCAAAGCCTGCGATGGATCTAAATTCACCTTTTCTGTGCGAAATGCCTGGAAGCTTCAAATCTCTCCAAAGAAAGTGTGGCTTGGTTTTTTTTTCCATTTGAGCATTAGTCTGCAAACGCACAATAAATATACGTGCAGCCTTGCTTTAGAAAGTCCCACTACTAAGCCAGAGTCAGTGATGTGTGTGAGCAGTGTGTGAGCAGTGTGTGAGCAGTGTGTGAGCAGTGTGTGAGCAGGTGTCTTTGGGAATGGATTGCAATCCACTGTCCTTCAGCAGGGACAAGTTACTGAAATTAAAATACAAAATTGACCTAGGTGGACTTATGCTGACTGTGACATGCTGGCTGAGATTTCCGAGTGTAACTGAGAAGCGCTTGTGCCGTAAGTACAGCTTTTCTTTCAAATTTAAGTGGTTTTCAGTTATATCTGTTGGGGTCCGTTTACTGCAAAGTCAGATAGTTTATAAAGCCCTCTAGTGGATAAATTCGGAATAACAAACTGCAGCAGTTAAAAGTTATATTCCGTTCTCGTCTGTCCTCTTTGTGGTTTCATGAAACCTATGTCTTTGAGGCTGCCTGACCTGAAAGACAGGACATAAGACTTGAAGTTTGCGTGAAAATTGTCCTCATTAATATTACTGCTCAAAAATCCCACAAAATAGTCTTCTCCACTACAGATGTGAAAAGCGAGTACATTTAAATTAGCTAGATAAGATAAGAAGTCCCATGAGTACAAAAAATAGACACAAAATTCAGTTTCTGGTGATTGATATTGTACATTGAGATTCCTGAGGTAAAACCAACTGACTAACCTCACCATAGGTCCACTGGCATACGTGCTCCAAGTCTCCTCCCACTGGATACGAACTCACATGTTTCCACACCATCCCACCCTCCTGTTTCCATAGAAGCTCTGGGGTGGTGGCTGCTTTAAAAATGGCTTGTCCCAAAGCCAAAAGGCTCATTCAGTCAGAGACATTACACCTGGGATTAAGCACCTACCTGCATCTCACCTGAGAATACAGCTCATTTGTTCTGGCCAGCGCAGCGCTGCAGGAGGGCAGGAAATCAAAACTCTTTGAGCTGCAGTTCACGGCAGGACTACAGCGCTACCTCACTGGGGAACGCTCGCCGGGGAATTCTACAATTTGAACCTAAGCTCATTCCTGCAGGTTGAGGTGGAAACCCTCATCATCTCCAAAGTGAGTACTGATCTCTGACCTCTGACCCCCACAGTGTCCGAATGGGTCAGCTGCCACTGGGATGGGACAGTGGAGATGGACTATGGCTGTCTCCCCATCATAAACATTATCCGGGAGAGAGCAAACAGCGTTTGTTGGTACATCGTTTAGAATTTCAGTAAATTGCTCTCATGTGGTTTAGATCCTATGAAACAACCAGTTTTTAAGTATGAACTACAAAATGAATGAATTACAGTCTTTGTTGTTTACCAGTTGAATGCCTCCATTTGGTTAAGGAAAGGCTCTAATAGAGTTTGATACTCATGTCGGTTGGCAATCTCTGTGCCTGAGAAGAAGGAGTTCAGAAGTGCAGATTTTGCAGTACTAGTTTGCCAGCAGTCAGTCTTTGAATGTCTTTCACAGCTGATCCCAGGGCTGTGATTCTCTCGAAGTCCCATCCGAGACACACAGGGAATTCTTTTTTGCTTTGGTGGTGTATTGATGTATGGCTTTGTGTGTGTGTGATATTGTGTATGATGTTTTTATGTGTGAATGCATGCGAGTCCGTTGGTACATGAGTATTTGCTGTTCTGGTGTGCGAATGCATGTGGGTCCTTTGGTACAGGTGAATTTGCTGTTCTGGTGTGCGAATGCACGCGGGTCCTTTGGTACAGGTGAATTTGCTGTTCTGGTGTGCGAATGCATGCGGGTCCGTTGGTACAGGTGAATTTGCGGTTCTGGTGTGTGAATGCATGTGGGTCCATTGGTACATGAGTATTTGTTGTTCTGGTGTGTGAATGCATGTGGGTCCTTTGGTACATGTGAATTTGCTGTTCTGGTGTGCGAATGCATGTGGGTCCTTTGGTACATGAGTATTTGCTGTTCTGGTGTGCGAATGCATGTGGGTCCTTTGGTACATGTGAATTGCTGTTCTGGTGTGTGAATGCATGTGGGTCCGTTGGTACATGTGAATTTGCTGTTCTGGTGTGTGAATGCATGTGGGTCCGTTGGTACATGAGTATTTGCTGTTCTGGTGTGTGAATGCATGTGGGTCCCTTGGTACAGTTGAATTTGCTGTTCTGGTGTGTGAATGCATGTTTGTGATGCTGTGAGTGAGCTGGCGTATGAATCTGCCTGTGTGTGACAGCAGAGGCATACCCACTCCGAGAACACACCTTTTTTTTCTCTGCTCTTTCCCGTTACTTCCCAGGAAATGGGTGTTATGGTATGGAACCTGTCAATGAAGACCCTCTTTCTTCTGTGAAGCAGGAGAGGGCGGTGCAGGGAGGTCGTTTAATGAATGAAAAGGGGAGATTGTTCTCCTGCAGCCCCTGTGCTCCGCTCTGCTCTTGAGTCCTGGCCAAGTCTGACCTGGCCTTTAATTAAAACCATTAACCTGGGGGCAGGGGAACTCGGGAAAGCTGAGCAGCAAAGGGGCGGAGACACTGAACTCGGCATCCACGCTCGCTGCCCACAGTAACACAGTTCTGGAATAACGTAAATGAATCCATCCTGAGAAAATATGTGCGTGTGTTCGGTGATATACTGTACGCGTCAGTCCATTGGTGTGTACTGTAGTCTGTTGATACAGGGTTTTTCTGAGGAAATGTAGGTGTGTCTATCAATCCCGAGATAAATTGCTAGAGACAGTAGTCGGCAGAGACGCAGTGAAGGGGGGGAGGGGGGGCAGTTGTGAGAGGGGGCGAGGAAAATTATCATTATTGTTATACATCTTCATCCTGCTTGGGGGATTTAAAACCTTCCGTCTTCATGACATGAGCCTAGGCTTTTAAGCCATTGGTTCTACAATGTGTCTAGACACGCTGAAATGATGGGAGGCACAGGTTATTCACTGGCAGGGCTTCAATTCAGCCAGAGATGTCCAGAGCGAAGCCCCAGTAAAGACTGCAATGATCTTGTTTTCTCTTGCCAATATTGAAAAGAAAAGAAAAAAAACCCTTCTAAAGTTTTCCCTCGTTCCCTCGCTCAATAGGAGAGATGTAGTTGAAATCTTCAAGCATTCGGTAAAAGTTCAGCGTATGTCTAAATGAAACAAACTGTTTGTATTTACCAATCGTACTTCCCATTCGTCTATTACTGGTGCACAGGTTAATCTGGGATTCGATGAATGTCAGGTCAGATGATACTCTGAAAACCCTTCCACAGATATGTGCATTGAGCTGACGTATGTGTCTTTTTCCTCTACCCCCTCTGACTCTCTCTTTCCGGGGTTAAGATGCCCTCACGCTGCGGGACAGCTCTACGCATCGCGGGAACCACCCTCTTTGCCGCCGGGGTCCTCTTCGGTATCCTGTTGGCGTACGTGACCGGCTACCAGTTCATCCACACAGAACAGCACTACCTGTCCTTCGGGCTGTACGGGGCCATCCTGTCCCTGCACCTCTTCCTCCAGAGTCTGTTCGCCTACCTGGAGCACTGCAGGATGCGGGGCCCGGCCCCGCCGCATCTCCTGCGGCGCACGGTGGCCCTCTGCATTGCCGCCTACCAGGAGGACCCCGACTACCTGCGCAAGTGCCTCCGCAGCGTGCGCCGCATCTCCTTTCCCGGCCTGAAGGTGGTGCTGGTGGTGGACGGCAACCGGCCCGAGGACGCCTACATGATGGACATCTTCCAAGAGGTGATGGGCACAGAGCAAGTGGGCAGCGTGGTGTGGAAGGGGAACTACCACACGGAGGGCACGCAGGCGGAGGAGGCGGCCCACGTCGTGAGGGTGGTGCGGGGCTGCCGCTACGCCTGCGTCATGCAGCAGTGGGGAGGAAAGAGGGAGGTGATGTACACAGCCTTCAAAGCACTAGGGGACACCGTGCACTACATGCAGGTGAGTCTTTCACAAACATTTAACCCAGATTTAGGTCTGACAAGATGCATTTTTCGTTGGTAGCCGTTTACCCAGCATCGGGAATATCTAACCGTTTTCTGCAGTTGTCTTTTCACGGAATCTCATCATCTTCATGTCGATTCAGTAGCATTGTGGTTGGAGTGTCCAGAAATCAGAAGTTTGCGTATTAGCACACGATCGAATCCAAACACAAGCTTGCCAGAGAGCTCTAAGTAAACCGCCAGCGCGAGATCCAGCCCCCGGTGAACCGCTCTCAGCGCCGTCACAGTTCTGCAACTTTAGAACCACAATGTGAGCGCGCAGCGTGTGAACCGAGACCGTGTTCGTATGCTCAGTGAAGCATTGGGCCTGTCCTGGGTCCAAGCCTTTTACAAGCGGCTCCTCCGTCTAGATGGCACTGGCCTCCGAATCCCTCCAAAGTTCTGTGCCATTACGGGCTATTAGAGGAAATTCAAGACGCTCATTTATCAAAGAACAATTCATCTCTTGTGGATCATTAAAAAACTCTGCATTTCTCAGAAAGCCGCCTATCTTCGTTACCTGCACAAGAGTTAACAGTTCAACTTGTGTTTCACGGCTTACTTTCCATAATCAATTTGTGTATCATATGCATTTATAAAAATACATTTGATACCTAAGTACATTTCTTAAATAATAAAATTTAAGAAGCAGTCTTTATCTAATAACAAACATCAAACCATCAAATTATATGGAAGTTACTGAGTGGTAAAATTTGAGATAAAATTATTAGATGACTGTGTCTCACGTTCCTTCCACACGTTCACAGTGTCTGATCTTCGTTTCATCACTGTGCTTTCTGCACACCAGCAAAGGTCGGAGGGCAGATGCTCACCTGCACTCGAAAGAGCCCCCGAGCACACCTGTCTCTCACATTCCTGTCATTGGCCGATCAGCAATTGTTTAAATTACTTGGAGCATGTGTGTTTGTATAAGTCACTTTGGATATGAGTGAGGAAGGACAAACTCCACGCGCTTGACTACATGTTTGAACCTCCCATCATGTTGCTGAATAGGGTATTAATGGCGGTATCTAAGCCAGTAAGGTATTCAGGGTCAGAGATCATCAGGTAACCTTTCGCCCAGGACATTGAGATTAAAGAGTAGTCCCTACCATCCAGTAATAACTCTATACCGCTCATTTCTGAGGTGAGGACAGGCCTCCTCACCTGTGTTTTACCAAATGATTGAATCCATGCTGCCTTGAAGTTGTCTCCGGACGCACCTGTTAGAGAAAGGCACACCTGTGTGCCAGGTCATCATGTGCGTTCCAGATCGCTCCAGACTGTCGGTTATTCTTTTGAAGGAGCCTAATGGGCATGTCGGAGATCTTTCAAAAAGGAATCACATGTCTTTCTCAGACCCGTCATTACTCGTCCTTCACAAGGAATGATGTAAACACAATTTAAACACAAAGGCTAAATATCATTTGCAAACAAAATTTGTTTCCCGCGTTAAAGGATTAATAATCTGATAGAATAAAGATTGTCAGAATCTTAAAAAATGGTTCACTGTAGTATCTGTGTTTCCTGTTCAGGTCTGTGATTCAGACACGGTTCTGGACCCGGCCTGTACGATTGAGATGCTGAAGATAATGGAGGAGGATCCAGAGGTTGGCGGAGTGGGTGGAGATGTGCAGGTATTATTAGTTCTTTGTGAAGATGGAGAACCCTATACACGTATATAGTGAATATTTGTCACAGTTAAAGGGTCAACATTTTATCACCGGAACTTTGCATGGACCAATCTGCAAACTGGTCAGGGACTATCTGTTTATGTTAGTCGTCACAATTTTGCTTTGTTTTATACATTTCCGTCTTTACAATCGCATTTCACTTCAAGAGCACTCTCTAATCACATTGTGGGAACTCCTGCGTTGATTTGCTCTCCTCTGTGCTAGATCCTGAACAAATACGACTCGTGGATCTCCTTCCTGAGCAGCGTGCGATACTGGATGGCCTTCAACGTGGAGCGGGCTTGCCAGTCCTACTTCGGCTGCGTTCAGTGCATCAGCGGACCCCTCGGCATGTACCGGAACTCCCTTCTCCAGCAGTTCCTGGAGCCCTGGTATCACCAGACCTTTCTGGGCAGCAAGTGCAGCTTCGGCGACGACCGCCACCTGACCAACCGCGTGCTGAGCATGGGCTACAAGACCAAGTTCACGGCCCGCTCCCAGTGCCAGACGGAGACGCCCACGCAGTACCTGCGCTGGCTCAACCAGCAGACGCGATGGAGCAAGTCCTACTTCCGCGAGTGGCTCTACAACGCCCTCTGGTTCCACAAGCACAGCCTCTGGATGACGTACGAGTCGGTGGTGACGGGCTTCTTCCCCTTCTTCCTGGTGGCCACTGTGATCCACCTGTTCTACCGGGGCCGTCTCTGGAACATCCTGCTCTTCCTCCTGACGGTTCAGCTGGTGGGCATGGTAAAGGCCACCTATGCCTGCTTCCTCCGTGGCAACCTGGTCATGATCTTCATGTCCCTCTACTCCCTCCTCTACATGTCCAGCCTGCTGCCCGCCAAAATCTTCGCCCTGCTCACCATCAACAAGGCTGGCTGGGGCACCTCAGGGCGCAAGAAGATCGTGGTCAACTTTATCGGCGCCGTGCCCGTCACGGTGTGGGCCGCTGTGCTGCTGGGTGGCATAGCTTACACCATCTACTGCGAGACACAGGACCCCTTCAGCGAGACGGAGAAGGCCCTTCTGGTCGCCGGCGTCATCTTGTACGGCTGTTACTGGGTCGTGCTGCTGGTGCTGTACCTGGCGATTGTGGCTAAACGCTGCAATAAGAGGGAGGAGCAGTTCCATTTGCCCTACGCAGAGGTCTAGGACAATCTCCCACCCTCTCCGGTGCTCCTGATACGCCTGATGTAAACCAGGCCCTGACCTGGTCCCACTCCCTGTGCCATGGTGCTAAAACTCATAGTGTAACGGTCCAGCTGTTACATAGACACAGACATAGGACATACTTCGATGGGAATGTCATTTATTTACCTCACAATACGCAGAAGCTTCCTCCTAGCCTTTCCTCCGTTCCCGTAACACCCCAAAAAACTAGCTTTCCCCATTAAAGCCACAACACTATATTGAACACACCAAGGACACACCAATAGTAATACCCCAGAGCTGGATGTGTGTTTATTTTTCTAGCATTGAAAATTGAATGTCTTCTACTGGAAGTTGTGTGCCTTGGGATTTTAAGGTTGCCTATGCATACTACACCAGCTCGACTGGCACGGTGCTTTCAGGTTCTGGTCTACAGCACATATCACAAAGCAGGTCTGGGCAGGGAGGGGCTGGGTATTGGCCACGGCAAAGCATCTCTCACTCTCTGTCTGATCCTTTGACAGGGGCAATCCATCGGCTTCAAAATAATGCCGTGGTCAACGTTTGTATCTCTTGAACTTAAGCAGCTGCAGATGAGTACACACAGTCTGTGTGAGCTGTCTGCCAAGGCCACCCTGGTGAAGGGCAGAGCATCGCACGTGACCTGAATGTGACTTCTGAATTCTGACTCGGTTAATCAATCTCATTCTCTCTATCTTTATCAGGTGGCAAGCCATTCTATAGGTCTACTTTTTAAAATCTGAGCATGGGACTGACAATCTACCGCTTTAATTTAAATGACATCACTTAAAGGCGCCAAAAACTCCTTCTACTCTGATAGGTAAAAGACCAGATAACCGCATGTGAAACAACACAAAACATGTTCGGGAAAACAGGAAAGCGATTTTGTGCTGCAGGTCAGGATCAGCAATTTTGTGTCGAAGCAAAACTTTCAGTATCTTATGTTTCAAAACTTTTTACTGTCACAAAAACCAGATGCTGTTGAGGACAGCACTTTTAGTAATTAAAAAAAAAAAAATACTTGAACACAGACCCAAAACTGCCCATGCGGACCTGATGCACTGTAGATGTTACAGGTTATATGCAGTGCATGGACCAGTCCTTTGGGGGAGGGAAACCTAAAACCAGCTCGATCTCTGAGCCACTGAACACTGAACCAGGATCAGTTCACTACCTGCCAACCTCACAGGAGAAAATACATTTTTTCTTCTTCCATGGTACAAGAACCATTGTGGTTATGGCCCTGTCCAAGAGAAATCCTTTTTTGATTTCATTTTTATGTGAAAACCAAAGATTTATGTAATATCCCTATTATTACATTTTGGTGAATTTGTTTATCACTTAATTTGATTTATCATCAGAATAATAATCTTTATTCTACTTTAAAACAAAATAAGTTTACAATATTGTAAATATACTTGACATATCCAGGCAGGAACTATTTTTAAAGACCAAGGCTGTAATATTTTACTAACTTGAATGTTATATGCCTGGAATCCAGTTGTTTAGTATGAAACAAAAAGACTGAATTTATTAGTTAGAAAAAACATTTAAAAGAAAGGAATTCAGAGCACACAATATGCAGTAACAGATAACCAAAAAGAGTGAATATCAATCTTTATTATAAAATACACATTAAATTGTATTTTATTCTTTTTGAATCGGAATAAGAATATAACAATTAAGACTGTATAGCTGAAAACTTGAAATGATGAACGAGAAAACAGTAAAGATGGTCCACGGTAAATTCCATCAGTTTTTATTTCACAGTTATTTCACTCTCACTATACTGTGGGTCCCACCAACTCAGAAACCAGCACAAATACCCTCACATGCACACACAGATATTCTTTCTCAACAGGATTTTCTTTTTCTTTTTTGCCTGGTTACATACACAAAGGCTTTTTTTGTTTTTCACAAGTTACAAACGTCCCACTCATTGGGGTGAAGTGTTGTATGTGTTTGGGAGAAGTGTGGTGGTCTACGTTAAATTGATCTTGGGTTCCTAACTTTTTGAAAAATAAAGACATGCATTCTGCCTCTAAAGTGTGTAACGCCTTGGAAATGAGGCCTCAGTGAATTACCCAATCAAGAGAACTTACACTGAGTGAGTGAATGAGTGGTGCCTGAACACAGGATAAAGTGATTGGCCGAGGAGCCTGCACTAAAACCCAGAATGAATCAGCTCTTTCAGGTGCACTGTTTCTCCTGGGTACCCAGAACTCGGATTGGACTTCTTCAGTTACACCTCTATGAGGATGCCAAGAAGAGAGCTTTGCCCCCCGACGTACCCGTACTGGAGACACTTTGGCCTTCCTGCGGGACGGAATCTGAAACAATAAACTCAATGTGTTTAAATTTAGATGGACAGTGGACTACTCTTTGACAATAACATGTGATCTGACTGAAAGGCTAGATGTGAACTTCCCCCTTGCTTCTCTCCTGTGCCAGAAGTAAGATGAATAAGGGTCATGTGACGGCATGTAGAGGATGAGAGCCAGGTAGATTTGGGACACTTGCGGCGGGGGCGGCGGGGGGGGGGGGGGGGGGGGGGGGGGGGGGGGGGGGGGGGGGGGGG
>JAOYSI010000002.1:1083292-1115140 GCA_025775065.1 Hiodon alosoides | reverse complement strand
TGCTTGGTGTTGCAGCATGATACAGGATTGTAAGTGCATGCCTGAATGCTTGGTGTTGCAGCATGATACAGGATTGTAAGTGCATGCCTGAATGCTTGGTGTTGCAGCATGATACAGGATTGTGTAGAAGTGTGTCTACACATTGAGCTGCCTCTGGATCCCATTTCTTTATTCATGGCTTGGGTATATTTTTTATTACAGTGCAGCAAATAGGATGACCCGCCACCAATCCCTTTGTATCACAGTTCATTGTTGGTGTGCTTTAGCATTTGCACCTACAGTTTAAAGTATTATTCACATAAGTTTAGTAATGGATTCTTAAGCTCGATTGCATAGTCTTTTAAGAATGTCTTTCCTTGCTAGACGTCTATGGGGAGTCTGGTCCATGTTTTAAATCCAAGGTTAGATGATGCATTGCTCTCCATATGGTGTGTGTGTGTGTGTGTGTGTGTGTGTTGACCTACTTAACTCTTATCCTGAAAACTGGGTTTAATATGGAACGGCACACATCTGGTCTTACTCATGCTAGCGGTCAGAACCCGGGTTCTGCAGAGTAACAGTACCCCTGCAGGAGGGCCAGGCTCTGCTTCCGCACCTGTAGGAGCAGGTCAAACTCGCTGAGCAGGAGTTAATTTCTGTAGCTTTGCAGCGGGAGTCCAGAAGCTGCACTCCGTTTCAGGAATTTGGCAGCTCATTAGTGTAGACGATGGCTGCCCTAATCTCAGGAGCAGCAGCTTTGGGTTATGATCCAGGATGAAAAAGCGGGGCGGGGCGGCTTTTAGATTTCCTTGTGTTTATTGTCCGATTAGGTGGATTTGGCCATGTTTAGATTTTACCCCATTACATCGCTTTTAGTAAAATATGTTTGCAAATTTGATGCTTTGTTTTTGTATGGTGGGTTAAAAAAAAAAGTGGCTCAATTGGAACGATGAATGGTTTTGTGCTTGGGTGGAATGAAAAACTGGACACTGTGCGTCCTCGGGGCCATGATTAAGAACCACTGTCGGATGCCGATATCCCATCGCTTTATTTGAATACTCACCCCTTGCTTTTAATACTTAACCCTTTTCACTTCCTTTTCAGCCCCTTCGACAAAGATGACCAGAGCTCCTCAGCCAGCACGGTCAACAAAGCCCCCACGGTCAACAAGCGGTTCTCCACCTACAACCAGAGCCCTCCCGACACGCCCTCGTTGCGGGAACAGGCCTTCTATGTAAGCAGTCCCTTTTATAGATGCACGTGTGGCACCTGGTGACACAGCCTACGAGTTTCATTGGACTTGCTCATCAGGCCCCCTTGCTCTGACGGATAAGGAACCGATTCGAGTAGAACCCAACCTGGTCGGGATTACCTGGGGAGGTGTACCCTAGTACAGCACTCAGTGCCCTTAAAAGGCTTCAGTAATGTGATGTTGTCCGAACATTGCCTCAACGTTGCTGTATGAAGTATCTCAGCACATCCTTCCCTTGGCTTGCGTCGTCCACAGTCGTGAGAGTTTTTTCTAATAAAAGCTTCTGCTTGTCATGCATTCTCCTGAATGCCTCCTCCGAAAACAGTGAAGCTACTTTTTTTAAAGTTTCCCTAATAATTCTATTTGAATGTGTCTCTTGTCTTCTTGGACCTCACTCCCAACATCTCCATGCCAGCTGCTGCTCTGTCCTTGTGCCTGTTTAGAGGAGGTAGACAATAGCAGTAGTGAGCGGTGGGTGGCGCTAGCCGCGCGCTAGCCGCGACGCACCAGTAGATTAGCGATCACTCTCCATTCTCACCTTCCTCTCCACTTGGCCACGCGAAGACCGCCGCGAAGAGCGCGCCCTCCAAGCGCCGCTGGTCCCTTCTGGACGTGTTCCGCGAGACGCTGGCGGAAAAGCTCCACCAGAGCTGCTCCTGCAGCGACGTCGCCTCAGTGCCGCTGGGGTCTGCACGCGTGCAGATCGACGTAAGTGCCGGGGAGTGTCTGGGAGCACCGTCCAGGTTGGCCTAGTACTCCAGTTTGGCAGAATAACCTTGGGCCCTGTTTTAAATTGTCTCTGCGCTGAAAATGCTGGATCCTTGTCCTGTTAAGAGGGATGAAACGCGTGACCCACTGAAGCAGAAAATGGATGAAAAAGAAGTTAATTACGGCGGGCTGGGAGTCAGTTTGCTCTCCGGGCTATAAGCCAGGTCTGTCCCTCTCTGGCTGACAGCCTCTGTGTGGAGAAGCAGCAGGGCAGAAGCGCTGCCCCTCTTTTAAAGATTAGTTTATTTGAAATGTGAAATCAATACAAGGCTGATCTTAAGAACCTCCCCTTATTTAACCATTCGTCTACCATCCTTCGTTTTGAATAAGAATGAATCTTCAGTCTGAAGCTACTCCGGTAAATCCCGAAATGACCCTTAGCTGTGCAAACGTTGAGTTGAAGAGTTGGTCTCATACAATCCTTACACAAATGTATTTTTGCCAGATATTGAGCCAGTCCTATCCCTCCCTGGCTGAACGGCTCTGTGTGGAGCAGTGGGGTAACGGGTCTGTCCCTCTCTCCTCTCTGTTGGCACTACCCTGTTCGTCACGGTTAATGGTCCCTCCCGGTATTGTGGAGCGGTCTTCACTGGAGCACCGCGCGCCCTTTCTGACCTCCTTTCCTCTTTCCCGTCACCCTCTGTAGAACATGCTGCGCCGGCAGGAGGAGACGGACAACGGAACGGCTTGGTCCAACTCCTCGGAATCCTCCGACGACTCGTCTAGCCCGCAGCTCTCCCTGGGGCTGCGCCTCGCCCACAAGAACCTGGTCCAGCCCGAGGTGCAGACCGCCGCGCCGGCCATCGAGATCTCCTTCAGCCCCCGCGAGGCCGACGCCTCCACTCCCGATCACTCGGCGGACCTGAGGGCGGAGCCCGAGGGCGGCGCGGCGAGCGGAGAGGAGGACCACGGGAAACAGCGGGTGCCCAACGGCCACGCCCGATACTCCCGCTCTCTCAGCCACATCAGCGAGAACAGCTTCGACGGCGCCATGACGGAAAGGCCGGCCGGCGATCCCGCCCAGACGCCTGAGGGCGTCTCCGCCGCCGACGCCTTCGCTGCAGCGCCTGCCGCCCTGCGAGGGGCTCGCAGGGCCACGCCTGAGGAGACTTCCTTTGAATCTTTATCCCCTTTAAACTCTGAAACCTCCTCTATTGCCCCTCTCGGCCTGGAAGAAGAACCGGCTGGACTCGGGGAGGAACCCAGCTGCAGACTAGAAACCCGGGGCTCGCCTAAGCGTGAGCGCCAAGAGCCTGGTTCCCCGGACTCGCTGGAGCCCAGCCGACCTCTTGGCACCGCCGCGTCTCTGCCAGGCACCCCTGAGGCAGAGAAGGAGGCCCAGCCGGCGGACAACGGCTTGGAGGAGGCGCTGAGTGTGGTCACCTCGTCCCTGGACGACTGCAGGGGTCAGTTCCCTGAGCTTCAGGTCCTGGAGCAGGAGCTGAGGAACCTGAGCGCGACCCTTTCGGTGAGTTCACCTTGGGCCGACCTCTACCGCCACTCCTGGACCGTGGCTCCATCAAAGGCCCGATGTTTTCAGTTCCCCAAGATGGCCATTGTCTCCAACTCCTTCATGTTGTGAGAGATCTGAAAGTAGGCGTCTCCCACCCTGGGTTCTGCTCAGGGGTTTATGAAATAAGCTTGCACAGATCTCAAGCTTTGGAATGAATATAATTCCGGTGGCCTGGGCGCCAGTATTCCTGGTCCGTGTGTGTTTGTTTGTTGTTTTTAGTGGACGATGCGTGTCATGTGGTGTCTGGACTTGGACCAGCGGGTCAATTTCCACCGGCAGGGATACAGTGCTTTAAGGTCTGACAGCCATTCTGTAGCACTTGGGGAAGAAAAACAAAATGTTTTGGTTATTCTTTGTGAAGCCGAGGAATACAGTGTCCTTCTCGTTTCTCAACACGTATACAGAGCTCGTTAACTGCTCGCTCTTAGCAAGGGGAATGTTAAGTACCCTGCCCTGCAGGCGTATTGTCACACGTCTGGCAAATACAGAGTTAAAGAAAGGAAGGTTAAAAATGCTCTGTGACTTTCTGCCTGTTTTGATGCACGTCGCTCTGATTCATTCGCAGAAATGCTTATTGAATTAGAACCTTTTGTTTGCCGCTTCGTAATGCTGTAGTCAACAGTGTTGAATTGCCGCAAGTTGTTTGCGGTTGGTGTAGGTCTATGTCTGCATAGATGTCGTTTGTGTGAGGTTTCCGAGAGCAGAATGAGGTAAACTCCTGTGACCCCCCCCCCAGCCCTGCGTTGTATCTCCATGGAGATGGCTTCAAAATTCCGGGCCCGTGTGCGTGTCTGAGTGCCGCTGGGTTGGAATGACGCTTAGTGCTGGAGTGAGTCTGTGAGAGAGAGACAGTAGTGTAAACACTGGGGCTCCAGGTTCTACGTCAGGGGTGGACGACACGGGTCCCTTCTTACTCAGAGGACCGGGGTTCCTTTCCACACTGTGTAGGGGAGGGGATCTGGCTCCATCTGCCTGACCTTTGGAAATCAGAAAAACACTTTTGAAAACGCTCTATAAAAGCTTTCAGTGTGTAACATTGTAAGCATGCTTGTGTTTATATGGAAGTGCTCTGCTGTGCGTGTTCCGGTATTACATAAAAGCTTTGCGTTGAGTGGGTTATTTAATAAGCGAACACGCAGACACAGACACAGACACACACCCTGTCCTAGCTGCAGTGCATGTATACAGTGAGGGATTGTTTTCGCAGGAACACATTGCGTCCTTGTGCTGTTTCTTTGTTTGTAACGCCCACTGCGTTGTGACCCCTCAGGGCTCGACTCGGAGCCGCACCTCCAGCGTCAGTCTGACCGTGGAGAACGCCCTCGGCAGCTTCGACTTCCTCAACACCTCTGACCTCGATGGCGAGGAGGAGGAGGAGGAGGAGGAAGAGGGCCAGAGACCCAAAGCTGCCAACAGGTCAGGGTCACAAAAATCTTTTTTTTGTTGTTTTTTTTTATTATTCCAACACATGTCTGGAATTTTCAGCTCTGCAGCTATTTAGAAGTAAAAGCACCCTTTGCCCTCCTGGAAATGCACATCCTTTACAGTGCAGACCACCTGAGGCAGAATTTGAAGGCGTAATTGGGTCTAAATGTAAATCTAGAGGATACAAAATGAATTACTTTGAACAGCTTTTTTTAAAAATAAAACGTGTTATTTCTATTATTTTTATTATTTACTTTCCTTCCGTCTCATCTTCCTTTAATCCCCAAGTGAAGTGGGTTTTCCTTTGAGACTTAACCCTGACAATTCTCCAGCTTTTCTCTCGCCAAACAAGACTTGCTGAAACTATGCATTAAACCTGCATTTGGAGCACCTTTGATGCCATCTAGTGGTGAAGAAAAGTACATCCCAAATGGTTTTAAACAAAATCTGTTCCTCGATTATTCAGGCTACTTTTGTTAATAACATGCTGTTGTTTAGTACAGTCAGAATTTTATGTTTAGATTTTATTTTGGTACTCATACACAGGAATGGCTTTGTGAATTTGCACAGTGCAACTTGCAGTACCCCCGTCAGTCCAGTGGAGAACATTGTAGGAGAGTGCAAAGAACGTGAAGAAGGTGGCTGGGAGTTGAGACCCATGAGCACAGGGTGTGACGCTCTAGACCAGGCCCTGCTGGTCCATCTGAGGAACTGCAGTGCCCAGCTACTGGTGAGTGTGTTCAGGGAGATCCACTGACTGTCTGTGGGTATTGCAGACAGCCTGCCCCAACCAAGGGGTGGACAAAACACAGGCCGCCCTATTGCGTTTTTTGTGTTACGATTCTGCGTGTTGAGGTTTACCGTCGTGTTATGGTGTACAGAGACTGGGCATCTTCGGGCCTCTGCGCTGTGGCGAGATGTACGCCCTGGACCTCTTGCTGAGGGAAGCCCGGGTTCTGGAGCTTATCCGCCAGATTACAGAGGACCGGTCCGGCCAGGTCACCCAGCCTGAAGAGGGTGAGTTCAGCAAAGCCCCACTGCAGGACACTAACGAAAATCTCTGTTGCGTTTGTTAAATCACGGTTAGCACGGGGCACAGCTGCGCTAAAAACGTGCGATCACAATGCATTACATGACAATGCGGTTCTATTAAATGTAAATTAGTTAGTTATTTTCTGCCCACCATGCTTTGTATCTCTACTTACCCCACACCCTGCCCATTTCCTGTTTTTTTTCTCTCTCTCTCTCGTTTCCTCTCCCTGCCTCTTGCTGGAGCAGTGGTGCCCCAGCTCGAGCGTTGCCAAGGTGCCCTGTCCCTATGGAAACGGTGCACAGAATTTGGCAATGTCTACAGCGCCACCACAGAGACCTTCTTGCACACGCTCAGCCTGGCCTACGCTGATCGACTGCCTGATTGTGGCGTGGACTTGGCTGACATAGGTACGGCCTTGCCCCGGAGGACACTCGCTCTCACTGTGGGCTCTGAGTGGCCCACCATTACAGCTGGGATATTTTAAGAGGCTTGTTTGTTTTTGAGTTTTTTTTCTCATGATGTACCAAAGCAAGATTCTTAAGCCACAAGATGAAAGACTGAAATGCATACTGTGTGATCATATTCTCTGCTAATTGCAACTACATAGCTTTTTAAAGCAGATGCTGTTAACCAGACTGACTGGATACATTAGATCTATTTGCGGTGTGAAATGAGTGCATTATGGGTAGACAAGGTAGTGTTACAGTCAAGCAGTTCTAGCACCGCTCATGGTTGGACATAAGTTTTGGGGTGTGGCCCGCAAACCTGTCGCTCTTTTGTGTAAGGGGCGTGGCCTACAAACCTGTCACTCTTTCCTAACTTCAGTGTTTTTGCGGCTTGTGGAGCGGATCCTGGAGCGGCAGTTGCCCCGGCGGGGGGCCGGTGGGGGCCAAGAGTTGTTGACCATCTTCCAGTTCTGGAGCTACCTGGAGGCAGAGGGAGCAAGTGACCTAGAAAGGCACATCAGTGAACTGGCAGAAGAGGGTGAGCATGTGCTTGTGTTGGCTTTAGGTTGCGGGTGGGAGGGTCACCACTTCGAATAGGCTGTGGGTTGCTAAGAGAGGGTATGTGGCATGTTTGTGTGAATGAAGGCAATGATGACGGTGTGAATGGGGCACAAGCAACTGTGATTGTGTAATAAAATGTTTGGTAAGCGTATAATTATGTGAATTGCATTGCGATTGTGCATGGTGTTGTGCGTCTGAGACTTAATTCCTTACACAAGAAGAAATTGCAGGGACCTGTAATGAGAAACATGCTAGCTGTACACACAGATGGATGCTATTTGTCAACCACAAAACTGAAGACCTTTTTAATCCGCTGTGCTCTTTTTCACTCTTAACAACTTCCTCTGCGACCGCCCCTCCTCCAACAGTGTGGCTGGTGGAGTGCCTACAGTCGGGGGAGCAGGACACCGTGCTGAAAGCCCTGAAGAGGCCTCACGAGTGCGGCGTAAAGCGAGGGGGCGTGCGGGCCGTCTGTCTGCTGCTCAGGGACCCCCGGGGGAGGGTCAGCAGTGCCGCCAGCTCCCTCATACGGGGCCTCGGCGATGAGCCGCAACACCGCGAGAGGGTGAGCCACTTCTGCACCTTTTAACACCGGCAGTGTTAGTGGAGTGTAAAATCAGTGCTCAGAAAAACTGTGTGCGGCTCGTATTATGAGTGGTGAGATCTGCAAACCGCTAGCCGCGTGAGATCCGTAGGGACGCCCACCCTTTCTTACTCTGGGCACAGTGAGCTTGGTTTTCACTGCCACTGCGCCTTGTGGTCTGCCCCCTCTCAGGCCCTGGTCAGCTGCCTGGAGCTCTTGGAGGACGACAGCATGGAGACGAGACTGGCCGGCTGCAAGGCCCTTGCGTGTCTTAAGGTCAGTCCTAACATTTAAACTGCTCGGGTCCGCTCGGCTGTCCTCCATCTGGGGTCAGAATGGCGCCCTGTCGGGTGTCAGCCCTCTGGCAGGCTGAGATTGAAAGAGGCCACATGGGTCAGCCAGTCATAGATGAACAGTTTGGTGTGGTTAGGACAAAAAAGACCTTGGATGAAACTGCAGCAACAACAAGCGTTTGGTGTTGCGTAATACCTGTTAATGCACGCTAGGATCAGTTGTACGCGAATGGTCGAGAGACGTGGCAAACGACCCACGGCGGTCAGAAGGCTGAGAGTCCAGACTGTGCATTTATATTGCTGGAGTGTTACAGCTCATCTGGAAGCTTCTCATTGCCTCCAGAACCAACTCCCCCATTTTCTGTGTCACAACATCTCCAGCCCTGAAAGCTAACAGCCTGAGCTCCTCTCCTATGTGGGCTGCCCCTCGCTCATCCACCGTGTAAATAACTGTGAGGGGGGAGTCTGCTGGCTAATGGCCCTCCCTGTGTTTGGTGTAGGCCAAAGAGAGCATCGAGCAGCTGGTGTACCTGTGTCGAACGGACAAAGACGAAGTGCGGGACGCTGCCAAACAGGCCCTGCTGGTGCTGGGTGAGTGTGGGTCGATGGGGGGGAGGGAAGAGGGTGTCCTATAAACTGCTTTGACTGAGCAAATGTCAAATGTACAATTTCATGCGAGGTCTCGAGTGTGCAGGACTCCAGAACCAACGCCCAGTTCTGTCCTAAACGTTTCACTGATGATGTCTGTGGCTGATTTAGTTTCTTCCGAGTTAGTTTGTCTTTGAATACCTATGTGTACCAAATTTTAATGCACTGAAGGTAGTGTTCCCTGCGATCACCAATTGAAGATAATTCAGCCTGCTGTGCAGTGTTTGCGCATGCTGGTTTTACAGAGGTCCTATATTTTAACATTACTGTTTTTAACTTTGCTTGGTATCGTGATTTTGTAAAATAGCACGGTGGCGCTTAAGCTTGTGTATCTGCAAGTCGGACTGAGGTTGTAAAAAGCAGGAGTGTAGGGAGACTGGATTTTAACGTGCCACCGTCATCCCGCCTCTGCTCAGGTGAGGAGGGAAAGCTCGCCTACAGGCACGTGGAGTCGTCGAAGGACAGCGTGCCCCGCCTCTTCGCCCCCGGTAGCATGGCCAGCACCGCCTTCTAGTGCCATGGAAACGGGACGCTTATGAAAATCGCCATGCCCGTGCTGATGGACTCTGACCCCAGCCCGCTACGGACCTGCTGCGCGTATCGGCAGAACACTAATGCTTTCGGCGAGAGCCCAGATGTTTTCCGACGCGAGGGAGACGGACAGCTGCTGTGTCTCTCAAGGATGTGAACTTGGTTCATAATATCGGTGAACATGAACATTAATGCCTGCAAATGTATGAATAAAAATGTGGGTTTTTCTTTCTGAGGAACTGCGAAACTATTGAGAAAGGGAGATTATTTTACTGCCTTATGCTGTGGCCTGGGGTTTGACGCCTTCCGAATTCACAAGATGGGTCATGCGGAGAGGTACACAGAAGGGGGATCATCGGGATATGATGTGAGCGTTGACGTGATTGGATGAAAGGACAGGTGTTCAGAAAATCTTTTTGTCAGGGAATGGTGAGTAAGAGAGGCTGTGAAGGCAGGGAATTTTCACAATCAGCTTTCTGTTGGATATGCACTTTGAACTGAAAGAAATATAACTAATGAATTTGTGTTAAAGATGTTCGGCTTTAGGTGAAGGAGAGGCCCGCGCGTGGGTCTCTGGAATGGAAGTGGGTTTGTAACGGGCGTAACGATTCCCTGAGGGTTCTGAGAACATTACGGCATTATACAGGGAGTATGTTTCATTACTAGGGGCAGGGAGATTCTACTCAAAAGAACAGTGCCATCATTCCATACTGTAATGTTTGTTTTATAAAGTATAAACCTATATTCCTCTGTATGCAGATGTATACAGTTTCTCATTGTTTTGTCATTGTTCTAAATGTTTTAAAATCATAAAAGTACAGTTGGATTGCTCTGTATTTGGTGCTGAGAGATCACCTGCAGAAAAAGGCCGTTGACACTGACAATCCAACTAAAGATTATTTCTGCTGTAAAGAGAGCTTTTGTTTAATGCGAAAAACTGTAAAATGTGGTGAACACAAGTTTATTTGGATGGACAGGTTAACTTGACTTGGATGTCCTTGGAAACCAGCGGTTTCAGGTCACCTCATGTTGTGACGCGAGTGGTTCCTTTAGGCATTCTAACAATTGTTTCAGGAAGACAATCAGGTTCCGAAATAGAACCTTGAATTAATTTAACATTTTTATTTTTGTAGCTTTTTTTTCTTTCTCTCCAGCGATTGCATAGCATTTTCAATCTCTGAAAACCATTACAAGAATGTTATGTTTTAGCTAGGGCTGGACTGAAAAAGCGTATATGGCTAGTCAATCTACAAGTGCCTACAGTTAAAAGTGGAAAGTGTTATAATGAAAAATTTATTAAAAATCTATTTAATTTTAAGGAGTTGCAGTAGCAGAATTACTGCAGCAATGATAAGCGTAAAAGTAATTGATAAACTGACTTTTTTTTTTTTTTTTTTTTTTACACATTATATATAAAATGTATATTGTCTGACTAGGATGGATCTTGCCTGAACAATTGAAAACAAATTATTATAAAAAATATATATTGGAAAAAATTACCCGTGATTGCCATAATTTTTGCTGTGGAAAAAGGTGTAAAGAGTAAAGTTTTTAAATTTAAGATTGGAAAATTCCAATCTCATAGATCACCCTCCTTTGATCCAAATGCCATTACTTTGTATGAAATATCAAGGTCATTAATTTGCATCATTTAAACATTTTACAAAGATCTTGCAGTCAATGAATACATGAACCCCGCAGATGTTGAGCTGGCAGCTCATGGGATGCATTTTGACCTTGACGGAGCAGATGTGAGCAGATAAATATTGTGTATAGCAGAGTCCCAATAATAAACACATTTTTCCTATTAAACTTCTTTGGAGAAGCTAACGGCATTTATTTTTAGAGTTCCAATTGGGATACAAGTATGAAACTTGTAAGAGATTCACATAGGTGTATCTTATCATGAACGGACATCAGCCGCTTAATTCCAAGTTGGGATAAGTTAAGACGGCTATCTCTATACCTGCCAGAGACATCATTTTTATTTATCCAGCACAGATATGTTTTTTTCTAACATTGAAAATGTTTGTTTATGTTTATAAACTTGTGGAAGTTAACTTAACTTTACATCATGCTGATGCAGTGGGAACACGTTACAAAAGTGGCGAGGAGCAGTTTAGGTCATTCATGGAGCGTCTTGAAAGCAAGGGAGATTGCTTGCTTTATCGACCCCTTTAAGAAGCACAAGGTGACATGCTTCAAGTGGGTAACGATTTCCAGTGACCCCCCCCCCAAGCAAAACGCAGGAAAGACTGAAGAAAGACTCACTTCTCCTATCTCTCCATCGGCTGCCAAAGCAGAAGTGTGACTCGCATAATTCTTTCAGCATCAAAACTGTATCTGCTCTGGAATGTAGAGTGCAGAGTAGATTTCCGCCCCATTTGCTCCTCAAAGCACTGGGGGCTTTCAGTCTTGAAGAAAGTTCTAAAATCCCTCTAGAAAGTTAAAAACTTTAATGGGCTTGAGAAACTATGGATTGTTTTTGGTCGAACGATCAAATCGCAGTTTGTTTCGCAGTACGGCGGGACACATCTGGAGTAAGTCGTCAGCGTACCGGCCAATAACCCAACGCTCCTCTCGCTAGGGATGGTCGAAGGAAGGCGTTGTGTGGGTGACTGTTTTGACTGTACTTCCACCCATTTCAAGAAGTTGCCAAGAACTTAATTAAGACTTAATGTGGCTGTAAGGTGGACTCTCGTGGAAAATGCAAATGCTATCAGCTACACAGCACTATCCAGTTGTGCATGTCAGGACTCACTAGTGTATAGTTCATTTGTAGTACATAAAATTAGAAAGACGGTTAGATGCATTAATACGAATGGAGACACGATGTGATTGCTGTATTAATCTGCGACTGAAAATAAATTCTGGCGCTTGTACCGCCATTTCAACGATTATTAACGATATCCGCTACAGTACACAGGAAACTCGTGGATTCTGGACTTTATGCCACCTAGTGGTTTAACTCGATATAACACCTTTCTTTACTGGTTCCTTTAAAACCGTTAAATTGCGGTACCAAAATAGTTGTATTGAGAATTATCAATACCACACCAGATTACTTTATTGTTTTAAAGGTAATTGACATATGGTAAACAACATATTCATGGAAATGTAAGTGGATTAAATTGACATGAGATTCGATTAATATTTGAACATATTTTTCTTTTGTGGTCAGACTTATGTAAACAGGCAAGCTAGATGAGTAATAGGTATAATTAAAAATGATACTCCCAATAAATGCGTTTAAACTACGTTAAAACACAATGGGCAGGGTAGAACAGCAGTATGCACTTGCACCAGTTTACCGGTATACAACATGTAACGAGAAAAGAGCTGCAGTTTTCAAGAACTACCTGTGACGCAACGACTAATGCCGTGCCATGGCGCTCCAAATTCAAAATTAGCGCCATCAACAACAAATCCCCATAATTCCGTTTATTTACCCCCCTCCCCATCCGCTCCATCCCCGCCCCCTTCCATTCAGCTGGGCGAAACTATTCGCGCAGGCGCACTTTCCGGTTCAAGGCCGCCATTTTGTGCAGAGCCTACTCTGCTAAAGCGGGAGAGGATTAAAACCGCCGAAGGAGCAGGGCGCGTTTCAAAACCATCATCGACAGAACAAGGACCAGACGCCGGGCTTCCACTTGGATTTAACGGGAAATTAAATAGAGAACAACAGGTAAAAACGCGCTACTTTCCAGAAAAAGGGGGGATTTTTGCAGGAGCTTTATTCGGCCTCTAGGTGTCACGATGGGGCTCCCGGTCCTGGCGGCTGGCGGGGGGTGTTTGTCTCCCTCTATCGTTATTGAAAATTTAGCAAAAAACACTTATAACCCAGAAGTTCGGGATAATGTTCGAATATTTATTATTTTCATATATAATTAGTTGGTATTCCAATAAGGATGGATTTTTAAAAGCTTCCTTGTTTAGGGGGCATGTTTAGGCCAGGCGTCCATTTTCTTTTTCTTCTTTGTTTGTTCTTTAGAGAGAGCGAGCCCCTCGACTCTGGAATAATTGATTCCAGAGACTGCAACGCTGCAAACATTAGTGTAAATGTTGCTCTCTCAGCAAATAATGTTTAAAATCCTTACGATCTAACTCGTGTCCAAGTGGTGTAGGTTCGCTTACGGTTTATTCGCGCCGCCTCCGTAATGTATAATTTGATCCAACAGATCCCATGGGCCGTGGCGTCTGTTCTTGAATTGCCGGGTACCGTTTGTTATTTCTTTAAATTAGAGGACATACGGTAGTTCCGCACAAGTAACAACTGTATTTCACAATTACGGTTAAAGTGTAGTCCAAGGGAACATATCATTCTTCCGAGTTCACTGTATATATTTGATTTAGTAACTTTTCAGTTAGACTTAGTCACCAAGTCTGTTTCCTCAAAATTTTAAAGAGCGTGTTGTGATGTTTCCAAAATTGTTAATAAATAGTCCACCACGGATGCTTCGTTCGCTAATTAACCCTCCTTAATCGGTGTGCGTTTGCCGTCGCCTTTGCCAAATGAATGTACTACGTACGTTGAGCTTTGCAAGTGACCACTTGTTCATCCAGACACTTTTCCACCAAAGAGAGGCGATAAACAGTATAGAGCTCCCTCTACAATCCGGCTGGTATTTTACAAAAACATATACCGGGGAAAAACGTCGACGTTAATGGCGCCACTTAAGATTGGGACAGAAATGGCAATTTCGCATATCGACTCGTTTAATCATTACATAAACATTGCACATATATTTTCGAAATCCACCTACGTCCTAGAAATAGGCATAGTTGATTTGTTTAACGCTTCTTGTACGTTCTTAAACGCGGCAAATGTAATAAATTGGCGGGACGAGACCTCACATTGCACAGATCATGGAAATAGTCTGGTTTAATTTAAACGTGTACCCTTTTTTTTAGTTTAGCGTTTTGTCTGCCTAGTGCTGATAATTTCCTGATTTGGAAAAGGTTGAGTAGAATGTTAGTAGAATTTCGTTCGATGAGCCCAGTTGCAATTGCGTTTGCAATAAACGAGACTTATTTTTTTAATGTATGAACATAAATATAAACGCTAAATTGTGATGACGTGTAATTTCCGGAAACCGTTGAAAGTTGAGGACGACTATGGCATGGGGGCTCAATTGATTCGGGGCCCTTTTTGGTTTTGAAAAGTTGGACTTATTTTTCTCCCAAACAACCGGTTGTCTTAAAACACACCTGTCCCAACTGAATTGCGCAGAGCAAAAATGTGATTGTAAAATTAAAAAAAATAAATTGTTTTCAAGGCGAGTTATACTTTCTTGCATACATGTCCTTTTATAACGGCTGGTTACGCTGTAACACAAGTACTACCTGAATGTTTGTTCCCTACAGGTTCAGATGTAGATAGCAGCCCAGAAATTTAAGGGAATTTCTTGATCAGACAGTGGCAGGAGAATCATATGAGGCAAAGAAAGATGAAGTTTTCAATGTTGGTACAGGTAAACTATTCAGAAAGGAGCAATGCTGTAAACGGGAAAGTGTGGTATTGGTTCACAGAATCATTACAATGCTGAATTTTAAACTACGTTTACGTCACAAAGCCCTTTGCGGTTTAGTTCTATAAGTAGCCTAAAACATTTTAATTTGCCTTCCAGTCAGCAAAGATTGTAACACATTTTATTTCCTAGGGTTCTGCATTTCAATGTTTCTTGGATTTGGATATGGACATTAAGCCTTTTACTATCCCTGCAAAAAAATAGTAAAGTTTTAAATTTTAAAGTAAAGTACATTTTATAGTTCACTATACATGCTATACACACTTCCCCTGTCCCTCTGTGGAACTCACCCCTCCTTTCCACGGGCTAAAACTGAAAGTGCTCTGTTCTGTGTGTTTGACACAGGTTTGTCTACCTGTGGTGGAAATTGTGCACACCATTAGGCAATTGGTTTAGTATGCCTTGGCCAAACAAAAATGTCAACAGCATTGTCGTCAGAATAATTATCCTCGTTTGTTTTTTTCCAGCTGCTACTATTGGTGTCGGTATGCCTCAAGGCGGTAGAGATAGGAGTGTTTATGTGGTGAGGCCTTTGCCAAGTCTGTTCACTGACACGTCTGTTGGTTGGTTTTGGGTGGTCCTCCCCCAGGTCATACCCATGGAAGGTGAACCGACTGATGCCGTGGTGGACGAGGGCAGCGATGCCTTTAAAGCCAAGGAGTGCAAGACGTACCACCGGCGGCGGGAGGCCGGGGCGGAGGAGGAGGAGGAGGTGGGCGCGGAGCTACTGCAGGGGCAGGCCGAGGGGATGGAGCTGGTGGGGCCGCAGGACGACGGGGGCATGGGGCAGCAGTCCGAGCAGCTGGTGCAGGACGTCGTGAGCGTCAACAGCAACGTGGAGATGATGGTCATGGACTCCTTGGACCCGTCGCTGCTGCAGATGAAGACCGAGGTGATGGAGACGGCCGTGGTGCACCCGGAGGTGGGCGTGGCCGGCACCGCCCACGAGGCCACCGTCACCACGGTGGACGACACCCAGATCATCACCCTGCAGGTGGTGAACATGGAGGAGCAGCCGTTGGGCCTGGGCGAGCTGCAGCTAGTCCAGGTGCCCGTGTCTGCCGTGCCCGTCAGCACCGCCGGCGTGGTGGAGGAGCTGCAGGGCTCCTTTGTGGACGCCACCACCTTGCCTAAGGACGGAGAGCCCGTCATCTGCCACACCTTGCCTTTACCCGAGGGCTTCCAGGTGAGGAGCTATACCACATACTCAACACCAATGCCCCAGATAACTTCCAGGGGCTCATTTCTTCTCCTGGAAGGGCTCTTGAACGCAGATATCCCCACGGGGAGGGGTCACCGTTTGCACAAAAAAAGTGAGCGCTTGGAAGCCGCTTGATTGTTTGCGGGTAAAAAGCCTTTGAAGGCCGCTGTGTAACTTCTGGACGTGTGCCCTTCCGTCCCAGGTGGTGAAGGTGGGGGCGAACGGGGAGGTGGAGACGGTGGAACAGGACGAGCTCCAGCAGCCAGAGCCGGCGGAGCAGCAGAACGAGGACCCGTCCTGGGCTAAAGACCCCGACTACCAGCCCCCCGTGAAGAAGGCCAAGAAGAGCAAGAAGAGCAAGCTGCGCTACAACACGGAGGAGGGGAAGGACATGGACGTGTCGGTCTACGACTTCGAGGAGGAGCAGCAGGAGGGGCTGCTGTCGGAGGTCAACGCCGAGAAGGTGGTGGGGAACATGAAGCCCCCCAAACCTACCAAGATCAAAAAGAAAGGTTAGCCCCGATGCTAATTTTCAAGGGTTGCTCCTGTCGCTACTGTGATGCGTCGCGTCTAATTTACAGGCCCTGGGTGCCAGTTGCTAACGACAATGGGGGGAAAGTTAACTTTATGGTTTAAATAAGTTCATTGATGATGACTGAAAATATGGAACCCACCAATACGCTTATGTTGTTACTCGAGCAGTTAACTACTTTGATAAACGACCTCACACTCAATCTCCTGGTGTAGAGTTAAGTGCACAAACCCTATCATGTTGTGTGACTGATGGTCTCAAGAGTGTTAGTGTTTAGTAGCGTTTGTGTGTAGTAGTGTTTAGTGTTAAGTTTAACTCTGAGTGTTAATTTGTTGTTAGCTTGTTGTTGTTGTTAGCTTGTTAGCGTCCCACTTGGACAGTGTGTCATTGATGCTGGTTGCCCATCTGTGAAAAGGTGTGAAAAAGACATTCCAGTGTGAGTTGTGCAGCTACACCTGTCCACGCCGCTCCAATCTGGACCGTCACATGAAGAGCCACACAGACGAGAGGCCGCACAAATGTCACCTGTGCGGGCGGGCTTTCAGGACAGTCACCCTCCTAAGGAACCACCTCAACACGCACACAGGTAACGTCTCTGGAGTGGGTTCTCTGGCACGCGGCTGCCAGAGACATACCTCCATGTCCGGTTTCCTTCAGGCCTAGAATGTAAATGTTCGGAACGCCTCCCGTTTTCCGCAGGAAAGTTAGGATCACGGGTTCATGCTTGACACGGGTTGGTTTTTAATCACGTGCCTGTGTCGCATGACCTTTTGGCCCATGTTTGTTTATGGATTGTACCCTTGTCCTGTAGGAACCAGGCCCCACAAATGTGGCGATTGCGACATGGCCTTTGTGACCAGCGGGGAGCTGGTCAGACATCGGCGTTACAAGCACACTCACGAGAAGCCCTTCAAGTGCTCCATGTGTGACTACGCCAGTGTGGAGGTGAGGGTCTGCTCTGCTTTCCGGGTGTTACCCCGCCACGCCTTTGCCGATAACCGTCTCGCGACATCGCGCCAGTGTAATGGGAACTGAGCGTATGGTTTTAACCGCTTGTCCCAGGTGAGCAAGTTAAAGCGTCACATCCGCTCACACACTGGGGAGCGTCCATTCCAGTGCAGCCTCTGCAGCTACGCCAGCAGAGACACCTACAAGCTGAAGAGACACATGAGGACACACTCAGGTGAGGAGAGAGCCTGGAGGGTAGTGCCTCTGTTCTTGGGTGGTGTTCTTCTCTAACTGTAATGACCGCAATCCACCATCCTGTAGCTATGACTGGGTTTCACCCGGTCGCTCGTGGTCTCAAGCGCTCGTGGTTACTGATCCGAAGTCCGCTCTCCTGCATGCGTTAGAATGCGACGGACTGGTCTGGAGTTCCGAGTCTGAGCTTAGTCATGAATTTCTAAACCTCCTTTCTTTGATCCTAGGGGAGAAGCCGTACGAATGCTACATCTGTCACGCTCGTTTCACCCAGAGCGGCACCATGAAAATGCACATCCTTCAGAAGCATACGGAGAACGTGGCCAAGTTCCACTGCCCGCACTGCGACACTGTTATTGCTCGCAAGAGTGACCTGGGTGAGTTTCCAACGCCGTGTGGCTAGTTCCGTTAATTTGGTGTGTGTAGGTGGTCGTAAAGTTGACCCTTTCAAGATATCTTAATGGAGTAAATTTACTTGCGCAAGAATGACCATTACTAATAACGCAGAAGAGATCTCAACCTCGTGTTTATAAGACTTCTAAACTGACAGTGGACCGCAAGTTGGTTTAGATTGCAGAATAAGCCCAATAAACTGCGCCCCGCAGGTGTCCATTTGAGGAAGCAGCACTCGTACATCGAGCAGGGCAGGAAATGTCGGTACTGCGAGGCCGTGTTCCACGAGCGATACGCCCTCATCCAGCACCAGAAGTCCCATAAAAACGAGAAACGCTTCAAGTGTGACCAGTGCGACTACGCCTGTCGACAGGTGAGTGAGCAGCGGGCCTGGACTCTCGGTGCAGGCCAGTGTTTCACTTCGACCTATAGCGCTAGTCTTCTGGCCGTATTGGCAAAAGTCAAGGTGCGTGTAAGTGCTCGAGTCCCAAATGGGTCGGTTACATTAAAAAAAAAACGGATTTTTGTTTGCTCAGGAGCGCCACATGGTGATGCACAGACGCACGCACACGGGGGAGAAGCCATACGCCTGCAGCCACTGTGACAAGACCTTCCGGCAGAAGCAGCTCCTGGACATGCACTTCCGCCGCTACCACGACCCCAACTTCGTGCCCACCTCTTTCGTCTGCACCAAGTGCGGCAAGACCTTCACGCGCCGGGTACGTGAGAGTCTTTTTACCGTTGGGGTTTTTGTGCTCGCTGTAAGTCGCGTGGCGCGTAACTGCCCTGTCGGTGCTTTTATTTTGCCCTCTGCGTAACCTTCAGAACACCATGGCCAGACACGCAGAGCACTGCACAGGCCCTGAGGCGGGCGAAGGAGAGAACGGCGCTGCACCCAAAAAGACCAGGGTCGGGAGGAAGCGGAAGATGCGTTCCCGAAAAGACGACGAGGACGATGACAGTGGTAGGAAGATAATGGACCTTTCCTGTTTTTAGATATTTTCAACCTGTACGCGTTTTGCCCTTGAACTACATGGGTATGATATGATTTACAATGCTGCAAAAAGCAGGGTATCTTTCATTTGCCGTGTAGGCCGTGTTTTGCACGTGGAAACAAACCCGGTGAATCGTGACAGGTTGGTAGGCCTGTGTTTGAATCCTGCCTCTTGTAAGCGTGATGTTAGGCGCAGTTCTTTGCAAATCGATCCCGCCGCCTCCTCGTCCACAGAGGATAACGCAGAGCCTGAACTGGATGATATCGATGAGGAGGAAGAGGAAGACCTGTTGGCTGACACTGAAATGGAGGTAGAGCAGGCGCCCCCCAGCACCCCAGTTCCAGCCCCCTTGCCCCCGCCTGTCAAGAGGAAACGAGGCCGTCCGCCTGGCCGAGCCAACCAGCCAAAACCTGCACCACGTAAGGGACCTTTTTACGCGCGTTAATTTCTGTGCAGGGGGCCATTCCTTTCTTGTCTCTGAGTGTTGTCGTGGAGTGAGTCGCCGAACACTGACACCCGCTGGTTCCCCCTCCCCTCTGGCCTCTTAGCGGCTGCCATCATCCAGGTGGAGGATGAGAGCACGGGCGCCATTGAGAACATCATTGTGAAGAAGGAGCCGGAACCGGAGCAGGCCGCCGCCACGGAGGTGGCGGAGGAGGCGGAGGAGGCGGAGACCGTGCAGCTCCCCGCCGTAGACGCCGCCCCCAACGGCGACTTGACACCAGAAATGATCCTGAGCATGATGGACCGGTGATCGGCGCCTTGTATATCCCGTTTAACCGAACCCCCCCCCCCCCCCCTCCCCTCACCTACAGGCCTTCCCAGTTGTACAAATTATTTTGTCTGATCTGATTTAAATTTTGCGCCTTTGGATATATCCATTTCTCGCCTTTTTTTTTTTTTGTATAAATATATACAAACGTTCCCTCCCTCTGCATTGCTTTTGAAGTTCAGGCAATGATGTGTTACGGGAAGTCTATATAATGAGCATAAAAAGCATTGTTTTATTTTTTTACAAGATGAATTTAAATATAGATTTAAGTTTTGATGTAATAATGAATCCTGCTCCATGTCCTATGGCAGGGAGTAACTTGCTATTGAGGCGTATGTGTGGTGAGGACGGAATAGTTCACACATTTCTACGCTCGACCTGAACTGGCCAGACACGCTCCCCAGCCTACACATGCTACCTTCATAAGTTAGTCGCTTCACCATAACGTTGCGGGAACGTTACGTTCCCAAGGATCCTTTTTTAAAGGGTTTTTTTTTTCCCCCCGTTCCCTGCCTGTCAAAGGGATTCCAATTAACAATGTTCGTAACTGCTATATTCGCTGGGTTTTTTTCGACCTGATTATAATCTGTCACATGGAAACTTCGGAAGTTCGTCAAGTGTTCGAAAGAGATCCGAATTAATGATTGGATACATCAGGGACAATGGCATCTGTCGCAACGTTTTAATTAAGTGATCATTATGGTGTACAAAAACAATGTCGGCTAGTTTCTGTTTGTAAATATTTTTTTATTTTTTATTTTTATTTTTGTTATTGCATATGTTTTAATCTCTTTCTAGTGATTGAAGACCTTGTAAATTCTGGAAGAATAGCATTTTAATAGTAGCTCTGGGACTTCTACCTATACAGTTGTTATCTTGTGAGTAAATTTGTCGAAACACTTTAAAAAGTTATGTAGGCAACGTGCCCCCTCTCCTTTTTTCTGTCTTTTGTTATCTACCGGGGAGTTACCGAGCACACTCACCACAGACTGTTAGGCAGGTTAGGGGCAAGCTGCATGACACGCATATAACAAAAACACCCCTGTGTTTCTCAGAGCCCGCCTTTTTCTTAAAGGTTATTGGTCATGGGAGTTGTAGTCACATCACAGTTGCAGTCCTAGATGGAGTGAGGGTCGTGACAATTGACCACATTAATATAAGTATGGGGCAGTTGGAGAGAAATAAAAAGAGAGATGTTAAGTATAGAAGTACCGTTTTATGGATATGGCTGTGAAGTTTTAAACTAAATTATAAGAAGACGGTGCGATCTCCTCCCCACCACCACCACCCCTCCCCCCTTCCACTTTATAGTAGATTTTCAAGAATATATTTAAACCCCTATACAAATTTTGGGATTTTGCTGAAGATGCGGAGGTGGGGGGGGGGTCTCTGAACAATTCTTGATGTGAATCGAGGGGACGTTGCTGGAAGGATGCTTGTATAAAGTTATTTGCTAAAAGTCTGTTTTACAGAAGGTTTTTGCTGATTCTGAAAGAAATGTCCTCAGTTTTATGTAATGCATTTAAATTGCTTTTGTTAAGCTCTTAAAATTCTAGGTTGATGCGTTTTTTTTACTTAGCTGTACTGTGTGAATTTCAGTAGTTGAAAGCCAACATTATACAGACATTTATTAGGGCTGGAATGGGAGGGTAAAACAGTTGGGATGGAGAATGTATTCCTGTACAGCTAATAAAACAGAAATTGACCTAATTCATTGTCGCGTTGTTTTCTACCTCATTTAAAGGGAACGGTAACCAAGAGGTTTAACCCCTAGAATCCTATGCCGACTTCCGGGAGGAAGTCGGTTATCTTACCTTCTAACCAGTGCACACATCTACACTGGGGCAGAAATAATCTTTTTGTTCGTGTGTGTTTGTCTAAAGAGTTTCACAACTTGCTTTAGGGAGCACCTGGTTCATTTTAAATTAAAAAAATAACGTCAACAAGACAAGGGCGACGTACTTCCCACAGGAGCTGGAGGAATGGAGCGGACTTAATTCAGTTTTTCTCCTGCCCCGTGCCTTGTGTGCATATACCGCTGTTGTCTGGTTTTTAACGATGCTTACCGTTTAATGTGGCTGTTTGACGACTATCACAGCTTTGAAAACCTTTTACTTTTACGTTTGCCAATTTACCCACACTCTCACGAATGCAATGAAAAATGATTGGGTCAGTCTTGTATTATACCCACTTTTATTTTCTCTGGTACCTCAGAAAATGTAACCAAATGGATTTGTACGCGTACTGCCACTGGGACATATTGTATTTTTCTGTATGTAAAGCGTCTTGGTTACAAAAATTGATTGATACTGCGTGGAGCAATTGCAAAATAAACTCGTATCTAATTTGTAAAAATTAAAAAACACGCGATATTTGGATTGACAGGCTTGTCGATACAATTCGTTGTAACCTACAACACCGTCTTAACTTCCAACAAGCGTTTTCCTCTGGTTTCCAGTTGCGCTGTAATTGCCGCGTTTGGCCAGTTGGTGGAGCTCCCTTAATAGCAAGAGAACTAGTGTATCGACCGCACCGTCACTTTTAACCATATTCATCGGCGTTGGATGACACAATCTACTTGTCAACTGTTACTCTTGTGCCATTATCTTTTTTAGGGCGATCATTTTACATAGCAGCGCATACAATTGCTACTAAACCGTGGCAGTATATTACAATGACAAAAAAGTCTGGAAGTGACTTCAAAAATTCAGACATGATTATTGATACTTATTTGGACTTCGTTTGTGCGAAACTGGGAAATCGATTTGATCCTGATTATTTATTGATCAATAAAATGCCATAATAGTGGTTGTAAGCTGATAGGTAAGTGTTGATACAATTCTTTTAAGATCTTTTTTACTCCCATGTGGTAAATAGAACTGCCGTCACCATGGAAACCCATGTTTTCCCCGGTACCAGGAAGCTGTTGAAGTGGATCCCTCTGCACCTCAAGGACGGACAACTTGAGCTGGCATCCATTTTGGATGAGCATTTCGGTGATAACCACTATCCAAAGCGAGGGGTTGGTATTCAGCCTGGAATGCGCCATCACCAGATTATTTTGATGGAAACCAAACTGTGAAATATTTTGAATACTGCTGTATTGAGAATGCCTCAGTAGTCAGGCATCTGTAAATCATCGTAAACCAAGGTCAGACAAACTGATAGCGCCTAGCAACTGGTGGAGTTGGTATCCCTGGCTCCATTAAGACTGTATATCTGTGTGTGTATAATAGTAATATGGCCTGTAATGCTCACTCCCTACCAGCAGAGTGGAGATTTCACAGCCTTAAGCTCTCTAATCAGCTGGGGGATGGAGCTGATTGGAACAAGCATGAAACCAATCTTCGCTTTCTTCAGGTTTAGGTTTACTTCGAAGGGCAGCCTTTCTGTGTATCAGAGGAAACTCCAGAAACGCGGCCAGAAGGTCAGGGCTCGGTAACGTATATCTGCGTGCCTGGAATACTTGTGAGGGGTGATGTCTTTCCCTTTCTGTTACCTCCTGGTCCACCCCCCCCCCCTTACTCTATGCCGGAGGTTTCGCAGGAATGTGCTGTGTCATTTGCAAATTCGACAGAGTTCTCCTTCAGAGCAGAGACCTAGCGGGTCAATAATGTCACCATGTGATGACATCACATCCTGTTCATCGGCATGTTATCCACCTCATCTGGCAGCTCGTTGTCATTCTCGGTGATAACGCCCTGCTTGGTTCAGCTCTCTCAGGTCCCCCTATCACGGTGAAGGATCACTCTGGCCTCTGGTTTCTTCTCTCTCTACCTGACTGTGCCTTAATATTCTGTAGAGGCCACCTGTCTTATGGGATGAAATTACCAGTGATTTATCTGTTACTAGGTGACCCAATTTCTCTCAACCCCATGTCTTCCTGCCCCCCCCCCCCCCCCTTTCTCCTTATCTCTGCCTCTTATATCTCCCCCCTGTTAGATGGTGTTAATCTGTAAATATGTGGACAGTATTTACCTCAGAACTGCTGAGCCCACCTTTCAGTTAAACCCACTAGACAATCGCCCTGGGCAGCCGGTGAATAAGATCTGTGAATAATGTTTGCATGGCCCTTTCATAGTGACGTACAACCTCTTTACCGTGTTTCCTTGCATATTATCTGGATGATTTTTCTCTTCTAGTGTTTGCTCATTTTTACACACATACATGCATGTTTTTTAAGGAATATTTTTAACACCGCCATAACTCTGCTTAATGCAGATTGTGTATGTATGTGTGCCTTTGTGTGTGTGCGTTTGTGTGGGAGAGAGACTCTGTTGTAAATGGCTGTAAATGAGAGTCGAGGATGAAGGACTCTGAGCCATTAACCATCCTTCGTCACTCTGGCTGTCCGTGCTCTCTCCAGTGAATTCAGCCATGTCTGGGATTAGTACCTGATGAGGGCATTACAAGCCTAATTCACTTAAAGTTCTCACTCTGAGATACTGAGAGCACGACCACTGTAACCCAGGTGCTCAATACATCTGCTTTGTCCTACAGAATGGGGGGTCCTCGAAATATCAAACAGGGCAAACATGATTGTGCCAAGGAAGAGCAAAGTGATGTCTATTTATAGATAGTAGTGCGGACAAGCGGTCAGGACAATAGCATTCCGTGGACCACATGACTGTGTGTTGTGGAGTTGAATCTCAGATGGACCATTGCTAACCTCTCAGTTGTTATTATATAGTCTAGCAAAGTAAAATCTAAGCAATTTGTCCTGAATAAAGAATCGAAATGAATAAAGATTTCAGCTGATTTGTTTCACTATGAACGGTTGTGATTCAGTTTTACAGGATTAGCTATGCCTCCAGGGGAAAATTTAAAGGCCACATCAGGCCCTATGCCAAATTATAAATTACATTTCTTTGCCCTACTGATTTACGAATGTAACAATCAACAAAGCGGCCTCATGAGTTTATGCCGTGTCAGAAAAAAAACTTGTAAGATATAAATCAATGTTGTTCCCAGCATGTAAAAGGCCTCTGATCGTTGTGATCACTGTGATCGTTGTTTATGTATATTTCCTGCCGTTTGTGCCTGATGTGGGAGCGAGTTCTTGTCTGATTGGATTCAGCAGAATCTGTCTTGACTCTGGTACCAGGGATGCACGGGGCCGGATCCAAGCAGCCCGGCGTATTGTTGAACTTTACGTGACGTACGGCTGGCATTTAAAAATAAAAGGAGTAAACTGAAGCTCGTGCAGGGCGACTGGGTCAGTAGGGTCAGGTGTTGACGTCCCTGTGACTGCAGGAGATTTAACGGTGGGGAGAGCCTGCTCCTTCTGAGAGCTGGCCCGGTTCCCCATTCATACGCCTGGCTCCACCACGCAACCCCCCCACCATGTTGTCTGAATTCCACACTCCCTCCCTACCCTTCATTTAGTGGGTTCAGGAGCGATTTCGCTCCCACAAACTGTGGCTGTGGAAGCTAAGTGATTCTAGATAATCGACAGCGGAAATCTGACAACAGAAACGTTAAACTTTGGACTCGTTTCTGTTTTTCTATTTGTTTATCTTTTGTCTGTTAGAAGAGGGAAACTTGAGAGCATCTTGCTTATAAAACAGGCTACATAATTGGGAGTAATTCCCATCTCAGAGACTTCCACAGAGTCCCATGCTGAAATATGAGACCCAGTAAATATCCCAGACTCTGATGAGATGCAGTTATATGTTATTTATGGAACAGGGATGGGAGGATATTCAGCAACCAGGCTCCCAAAACAGGGAACTTAATATAAATGAGCCGCAAACAAACATCCATCAGAATCCATCGGGGGGTATAGAAAGGGGTGCTTAAATGAAGGAATGAGCACAGTCCAAAAACACGGGGGAGGGAGGGCAAAAATGCCACACCTCTCTCCCCGGTCTGAAATGGCCAGGTCTGTGAACAGGTGAGAGGGTTGATGTAAGGAACGGGAATGATGGTATACACAAAGAGCCAACTACCACGTCCACAATGTGCATTTCTCAAGGCCGCTTTCTCTGAGCCACGTGGCGGTAAATAGTTAATCCCCCCCGTCAATCGCAATTTGTTACAGTGCTGAGACGGACTGCAGACCTTAGGAGACGAAGGCCAGGCAGGCTAAAACGTTGGATAACTTACTCAAAGGTTACTGCTCTCTGTTATTAAACGAAACGTTTTCATATTTCATATTCCAGAACTCATGGATAAGCTTTAAGTGGTAAATGATCTGATTGTGGCTCCTGGCACCTGGATGTTACAGCACTGCTGGCCAAGGGTAACGTGAGCTCCGCCTTCCCCCTTGCGATTGCCTCTCACGCCAGTTTTCTGAAGGCTAATCCGGCCCAGCGCGGGCACATGTTCTTTAACAATTTCGATGTCGATTTGGCCCTCGGCACGGCACTGTGACTCTTTGCAGAGGTGACTCTCTCATCCCGGTGCTGGCTTTGGCCGCTGCCACATAATAACAATGTACTACTAAGGCGTCCAGCATGGGGAATGTGGCGGAGTGAGGGAAATCATGTAGGCAATAGCCAACTCAGACCCCAGCACTACAATCCCCAGTAGGCCAATCCCCTGACTCGTCTAACCAATTAAGCCCCTAAATACGGCCTGCTTAAATAGATACTGAACTGTTGGCCTGGCGGCAGGAGGCAGACGGGAGCTTCTTGTGCAGCGAATAGTATCACCAGTTTTATATAGTCCTTCCTCGTCCTGTGTGGATCCATTTCCGGGTGAAACCAGGGACGCTGCACATGTTTGGCGACAAGTCATCAAGTGAATGAGGAATCAACGGCGAATCGTTGGCATGTAACGTATTAAAATCTGCACAAAACATACAGCCGCTTTTCACAAGTTAAAACTAGGAGAATGCCTGTGATGGATACAAAGAGAAAATAAAATCTTGGTACTGGTTTAAATTCATACTTCTGTCTCCGTTCGGCAGGTCTGTGGTCAACAGGGCTTTATCGTCCCGCTGGTGTTTAAACCCAGGCCAGGCGTCCTGGTGGCCTGAACAGTCCTCTGCTCCGTTGATCCTTCCTACTCAACCATGCATCTTTTTCTCCGGTCCGGGGAACGCGCGGGAGTGACGGCGCGTCAGAATGGAGTCAGCAGAGGAGCCAGGGTTTTAATTACCCAAAATCCCGCTCCCCAGAGTCATGACTCCGCGGTAATTAGTCACCACCCAGCTGAGACTCTGATCTAATTAAATGAAGCTGTCGGAGAGGACTATTGCAAGAAAAAGTGTCCTCCACATCGGTTACTAAACACATTATATAACACACCAGATGTGTGTCAGAGTTATTCTTTAACACACCAGATGTGTGTCAGAGTTACTCTTTAATACACCAGATGTGTGTCAGAGTTATTCTTTAACACACAAGATGTGTGTCAGAGTTATTCTTTAATATAATAAAAACTTAAAAATGTGACCAAACATAAAAAAAAGAACAAGAATACTTTTTTTTGGTGAAATAGTTCAAAATTCTCGTATTTATTGCAGTCAAATAATATGATTGTGTGATTTTAAACCTTTGAATTGAATATTTTACCTCAGATTTTTGGTCAATGTATGTCACCGTAAAGTTTTCTCTTTATTTTCAGTATATCACGCCCTTCACCCCCAAGGTCTCCGTCTGAGTGTGCAGAACACCAGCTAATGACCACCTGCAGCAGGAAGTGCAGAATGACCTCATTTTGTTTGCAGAGGAAACGAGGACTACCCATTCCTCAGAGTGCTGCCCATGGGACAAATGAATTTAACTCATTTAAATCTCTGCACGCTTCGCCCCTTTTTACTCTCCATTGCCGATTTATGCAAGAAAGGCTGTTTGATCCTGGTTTGATCTTCCTGCTGAGGCCTTCACTCTGCAAGCCTGTGAAGTCCGCCCTCCTGTAGTGACAGAAGGAACATACTTGTACCTGCACCTGCGGAACAAAGGCCCAGAGGAGGAGGGGCAGCACAGTAATTAGGGGTAAGGGAACAAGTTGATGTGAAGTGAAGCGAGGGGGGGGGGGGGGATGTCCTCGTCATGGCGATGCTGGAGTTGGGACTCTCCTGGTGGAGTGGCCAATGCCAGCCGCATGCCAAGCGCATGCGTTACGAAACTGGGCCTGCACAGTCTGCTCCTGGTTCAAGAGCAGGGGCCACTGTGGCCCTCACAGTGCGCACTCCAAAGGTCTACCACCGACTGTGCATGCTCCGAAGGTCAAACCTCAGTCAACCACAGACTGTGCATGCTCCAAATGTCAAACCTCAGTCAATCACAGACTGTGCACGCTCCAAAGGTCAAACCTCAGTCAATCACAGACTGTGCGTGCTCCGAAGGTCAAACCTCATTCAACCACAGACTGTGGGCGCTCCGAAGGTCAAACCTCAGTCAACCACAGACTGTGCGCGCTCCAAAGGTCAAACCTCAGTCAACCACAGACTGTGCGCACTCCGAAGGTCAAACCTCAGTCAGTCACAGACTGTGCAGGCTCCGAAGGTCAAACTTCAGTCAACCACAGGCGGGTCGCACGGTGAAGATAAAAGTAGAATAAAATTATGGTGAAACTTTCACAAGACATTAGAACGTTGCCTCCTGGCAATATTCTGTTCACATTTCACCTGACATCTTTATGAGTGCCGAATTTTAAGTAGCTGGCTGTTGTCAAAACCCAACAAACTAAAGTTATTCTGTGACCTAATTAAACCTAATACCGCAAGGGTATTTTTGCAGGATATTATTTTAAAGATGCTACATATTAGCTTCGTAGATGCTGCTACTCCATTGCATTGCTATTTTAAATATTGTTAAAATATTATTGCATGAGATAAACATATTGTACAAGATAAACATGAGTAAGTGTTTTATGATGTTGAAGAAACGTGTTGACTTCCCTCCCTGGTGTGTGAGGGACGTTCTTCCTGTCAACGTTCCGTCTCCGCGAGCGAATGGGGTTAACATCTCAAGGCAGAGAAGAGGTGGGGATTGCTTCGCTCCGACCCCTGGAGTTTAAGAGGAGATTTCAGGGGGATTACATGACCCCCGAACAATGCGTAATCACAGGCGGCACGTGCGGGTACTCCAGTAAAAGAGGGCCGGGGGATAACTGGAGCATGATTGGGTTATTCTCAGAGCACTGAGCGCCTGACTGGGCGGATGGGTGGGGGGGTTTACCAGCTGACCAGGACAGCAGGGTTTCCTGTTTTCTCCTCCCTTCCCAGTCCTCCTGTGACCCTGCCTTTGTTTCACTCTGTGATACCTCTGAATGGTATTAGCGATGATTCCTGGTTTAGCTGCTTGTGTAAAATGCGTGTCTCTTGTAGGTCTGCCTGCCTGTCCGTCTACACCTGCTCTCTCCCTATGAGACCCTGCTTTCAGCTTCCCTTCCTTAAGCTTCAGCGTCCCTTCCTTAAGCTTCAGCGTCCCTTCCTTAAGCTTCAGCGGGGACTCTCTGCTCATTTCTGCACCTTCTTTTTAATATTGCCTTTCAAACATCACACAGATAGAATTATCCCCCGTTCTGTCTCTCTCGTTCCTTGGCCCCTCTTCCCCATCTATTTTTCACCATCCCTTAGTCTCTGTCCCTCCCTGTATCTCTCTCTCTCTCTCTCTCTCTCTCTCTCTCTCTCTCCCCCACCCCCTCCATGTCCACGGGTCTCCTGGATGTGGATGCAGATTCTCAGCAGGCAAACAAGAGCAGGCGGCAGCAGGAAGGGAGGAGGGGGAGGCGGGCCGATGACGTCATCACTGTCACTCACGGCAGGCCGTCTAAAGCACGGCCCCTCCCACCCATCGGAGGATGCTGCTGCTACTCTTAGCAACAGTCAGCCCCGGTGTTCAGAGCCCGCATCTCCTCAGCCCCTTATGGACCTGCCCATCGAAGGACAGAGACTGAGGCACTACACCCGCACCAGGCCCAGACCCAACCGCAGGAATAAGCAGCCTCCTAGCAAACCGCAGGTAAAAAAAACAGCGTGCGGCGTGTGCGTAGACGGCGTGAGAAAAAGCGTCGGAGAGAGAGGGGGTTGGGGAGGAAGGCAGGAAAGGGAGAAGCGGAGAAATCCGGGCTGCCGCACCGGTCAGGCGACCCGCATTCCAGGAGCTGGGAGGAAGCACAGAAATGGCAGTGTAAAAACAAGGGCGGTGTTGGAGGTGGAGGTGGAGGTGGAGGAGAGGGAGGCTGGCTGGCTGTGGACACTCAGCCTCTCCGTGGGATGCTGGCTCGGGGCAGGGGCTGCTGCTCGGGGCTTGGTGCGCCCCTCCAGGATATGCACCGTGGGGCTGCAGTGGGATGTCTTATTTTCCTCTCTGTGCAGCGCCGTTGGCGATGTTGTCAGCTGCTGTTTTTGTTCAATTTTTGTGTTTTTGCTTACGTGTCTATTGCCCATTTAGCACTCTGCCTGAGCCAGTGTCAGAATGTGCTCGGAACTGGGTAGAATCACTGCTTCTACGTGACTGCTGTTGCATCTTAATTTTTAATGTCCACACATCATCAAAGAGGGCTCTTCCTCCACCTCCTTCCCTCCCTTCTCTGCCTGGAATCGGGGGGGGGGGGGGTCCTTGTGAATTACAAAGCTGGTATCTTCCCAGCCGACGGAGGAGTGCCGCAGGGGACGCGTCGGTGTGGCGGCTCGTCTGTGCGTTTGTCCACAAGCATGGCCGTTTGTCTGTGCAGTCACAATGCAATGGGGAGCAGCTGGTGCACAGTAGATGGGGAATGGAGGGTTCCTGTGTGGGGGGAAGGGGGCTGGGTCTAGGTGAAGGCGTGTGTGTGTTTTTCGGTTTAACAGCCTGGGGTCTGCTGAAGGATGAAAGCCCCACTGGGTTAAGGTCGTACGCCCGCGTGAGAAAAGGCTGCAGCCGTGTGTTTTTGACCCAGCTCCTGCATTGCCGCGGTGGTGTGATGTCCCCTCTGTGGCATGAGGAGCTGCCCCCCGTCATCATCTCTGTGGGCAGATTGTGCAATTGTGGGTGTATCTGTTGTTGTTGTTGTTGTTGCCACGGTTGCCGAGGCCAGGACCACCGTGAGATTTATCGCGCAACGCTGTGGTTGCTGTGGCACGACCGTCGCGGTGCTGGGCTCCGTAGCTGTGCCAGAGACAGGGCGGGTACGCGGGACCGGAGATTCTCGGAAGATGGAGGATGCTCTCCGCCGTTACCGAGGAGATGGGGAGGATGAAAGCGCTTCTCCTGCCGCGGCTGATTTCTCCAGGGGTAGCGAGGGAGGAGGGAGAGCCGGGTGTCATTGAGCACCCTGCCCCAGGGTTCATTTATTCTTTACACGAGCTAAACCCAAGTCACGTTTTCATTTTCTGTGAAATCTTTATGCATCCCTTTAGAAATATTTGACTTACCCCATTTTGATTTGAACGAAACAACGAACCAGGATGAGCTCCTGCTAATTCCAGCAGTATTTTTACCTTTGACGGAAATCATTGCTAATTAATTCCATTTGACACATATTTACCAGGAAAATAGCTATTTTAATATGACATTTGCTTAGATGAAATTCCATTCCATGGAAAAGAATGTGTAGAAGCATGGCAAAGACGAAGATAATTTTCTTCACGCCCAAAAGTGAGAGCCCAAGATCAATTCAGTTCTGCTGTTCTGAGAAATATCAGTCGATAACTTTGTACGGAGAGCTATGGATGAAATGGGGAAACAATCATACCTTGCAATATGAAAAAAGATTTGTTACCAAACATGTTTTTATTACTGAGTTGTGAGAGGTGTGGTCGCGTGTGACATTCCACGTTGGTGAATTTACACACCCCTGCATTAGACTGTATTTAGTTAAGGTTGTTTTAGGCACAAATGACCTGCTGTTCTGCCTTTATAAGGGCTGCCAGTTGGAAAGTGGCAGTCAAATAATCCATTCACTGGCATGCAGGCGAAATCTTGTGGCATGATTGGTAAATTAAGGCCACAGGTATCAAGACACCTCGTTAAAACAAAAACATCCAACAGACGTCATGGAGACATTGAGGCAGAATCTCACCCTTATGGATTAGCGGAGTATAGAGGGCTGCCTCTGTTAGTGAGTGTGAAAACAAAGACCACCTCCCATCTCTTAGGGGTGCGTTTCTCCCAAATGGAATATTACACAGTGAACATTCCACTGCCGTGTTCCTAAACAGGATAGATGTGTGGGTGGCTGCAGCAACACCACAGTTGGGTGCTTTGGGGGGGGGGGGGGGGGGGGGGGGGGGGGGGGGGGGGGGGGGGGGGCGGGGGCGCG
>JAOYSI010000002.1:1062447-1073336 GCA_025775065.1 Hiodon alosoides | reverse complement strand
CCCCCCCCCCCCCCCCCCCCCCCCCCCCCCCCCCCCCCCCCCCCCCCCCCGCCCGGCCCCCCCCCCCCCCCCCCCGTGCTAAAGGAGGATGGTGCAAAGTTACAGCAGTGTTTAAAATGAGGAACAAACTAGAGGTGTTCAATTTGATTCATGTCACTATATTTAAACGGATTGAGTTTTTATTTTGGAATACCATTCATATTTACCACTTGGCCTTCGCATAAGTTTGCCTAGTGTGTTTCTATGATCAGTGACAAAGGAAAAGAGGGTTTGGGGAAGCTGAAATGGAATAAACTTTGCAGAGCACCAAGATCACAGATTCATCTGGGTTTCCTTCAACTCAGCCCCTTTCAGCCAACAGGAGCCCCGCTCAACCCCATTACGCATCTAAACGGAGGGGGGGCAGAGATGGGGAGCGGGAGACAAAAGGAAGACGGTGGAGAGACATTCTGACAGGTGCCGTTGTTGATGCGTTGGGCAGACGGAATGGAAGGCTCATGTGAGTGTGAAGAGATGCAGATCTCCGAGTGAAGAACGCTGTGCGCATTATTGAAGAGACTGCAGCCTGCAGCATCCACAAAGCATTCAATGATTGGATTCATTTCGTTGCTTTTTAAAGCATCCCGCCAAAGTTGATCCGGACCCTCAGCCGTTACCACACACATCTGCCCTCGTCCCCACTGCCACTGTGCATGAATTCATTTGCAGTTAATGCGGATGTGTCAGATTCGGTTTTCTACCATGAAGTCAGGGCGCCACGTGACCGCGTGCACGCTGAAAGTTCCCAAAGGGCAAAGCGTGCGCCTCCAGCCCAATTAGACACAAACTGTTACGACATGATAGAAGGAAGAAGAGGTATTTCACTCTGTCAATGCCATCAATCGTCAAGCAACGAACGGCCTGGGGAAGGAGTTTCTAGTTTCTGTTTTTGCTATTTTCCTCTGAAACACAAGCAAAATGATAAGAATAGGTAGTCACTGTCAGTTTCATCCAAAATCTGTTTTTCACAAATTCAAAGCGTCACTGGAATCTCACAAAAAAGCCACAAACGACATTTATTTGTATGTCTCCAGGGTTTTGTGGTTGTGGTGTGTTGCAAGATCAGTGTAGAAATAAACAAAACCTATGTTAGGGACCTCTGCGAACTACCATAAACCCCTTGTATGGTCGACTCTCTGACTGACAACACGTCTTTTGCCATTGTCGCTCTTTTTTATCTTCTCACTATAGATACTACCTCTGGGGACAAGGTTTCTTACCTCCTTTGTTGGATGGTCTGTCTGGATGCTCCACAGACAACGCTCGTTTAGCCACCACCTTAACCCAAGGCGGTTTCCATGACAACCTGCATCACACGGTCCACGGGGTCTAAAGTGGTTTGCTTCTTGCCCATATGAAAGCGATCTTATTCTCGCTTAATGGTGGTGCATGCAAAGCACAGGCAACCAATGGTAAATCACCAGTCAGAACTTCTTCCAATTATTACTAGGGGTGCGAATCATTGGAATAACAGCCCTACAATACACATTGCAAAATATGGGCGGTGATAATAAGGATATTGCTTTTCTAGAGCGATACAATTACAATTAGATACAGTACCTTTCTAGAGCCAAATGTAAAAATGAAAATAAACAGCAGATATGGCCCTCCTTGTTAGCACTAAAGGTCATATGGTGATATCTCAGGTTAATTGCAGAGCCACGATTTTATCGCGTTTTCCCTAAAGAAATTTCGTTTCAGGAAAAGCAGTCTTTGTAACTGTTTTTAATTTTTTTTTATACTACCAAACTGAAATTTTTGTGTTGAAAACTGTATAAATAAATGCAAAGTGTATATTGTACTGAACGTATAAGAGCAGGACAGAGGAAAAAAAATAGCAGCATTCAACATTCTTTGCACACTGACACCATCAAAACCACACTCCCATAAACGCATAAGAAAATATGAAGGAATACACTAGTGTATATAATATGTAAGATAACTAGTGTATTCAAATTTAAATTTTAAGTGTAGTACTTACCTAACTGGCTGTCCTAATGCGCTGTTTCACTTTAACCAGAGCTTAGCAGCAGGAAGCATATAGTAAAACACGAAATGCACCCAGAAATAATATTATAATTATCATAACAAGTGAGCCTTCTTTTATAGGACTAAATTTTTTGCAATACCCTACCTAAAATCATAATTTTTTTTTTTTATGAAGTTTTTTTGATCACTGATACTAATCGAGCTACCAGAGCAGAGGTGACAGCATGTTCCCACATCACTGGAACATCCCACAGCATGTTCCCACCCATAAGTGAACACTTTTTAAAATGCATTTTTCATGTTTTTAATTTCTCAGGGTTTGTTGCAGGCAGCCACGAAACTGGGGACATGCCAAGAGCAAGCCAGACTGACAGCCAAGCTAAGGGGCCAAGGCAGACAGACAGACTTCGTTACGCACCTGAGTGTGGACGCGCTGGAGGTAACACAAGAAATTCAAAGACTGGCTCAGGGGAGGTTAGACTGGAAGGGTCTGGTTCGGTGGCGGTGAGCTTAGAGCACGTGGGCTTTGGTGCACCAGTTTGAACATTTGAGTTTGGTTTTCTCCAAAAGGGAGGTTTTCTTTGAGTCAGTGAATCTTTTTTTTTTTTTTTTTGTGTTTGTTAAAGTGTTAAAGAGTGTTAAAGCGTCACAGAAGCCCTCGTCTCCGTGTCTCTGGCCACGCCCGGACCGGGCACTCCCAGGACCGCTACAGGCCTTCAACGCCTGTTTTGTCCAGTTGTGCTGTGTTAAGTCACGCTACAAGGAATCTGATCTATAGTTCCCTTAAGCTGTTTGTTACCTGGCCATAATGTTAAGGGAGACCTATTGCGGTATTGGCTTTATACATGGATTTAAAAAAATGGTAATAAATGTGATAACACATACTTGACAGAACTGAAAGCTTTAAATTAAACATCCACATTTCCTTTAAAAAAACGAACGGCTTTGGTTTGATTTGAGAGTTGGGAACGTTTCAGTAAAGCTGTCGAAACCTCGTCAATCAAATAAGTGTCCTGCTACCATTCTACAACGTTGCCACAACGTCACTAACCAGACAGAACGTTTGCAACCTTGAAACAACTTTGCTAAATCATAATACCAAACACAGCCCGACAAACCGGTTCATGAATGAGCTTCAGCGTGTATTTTTTAAAACGATCAAACGATAATGTGTCAATTTTGATTGAATGTAATTGCTTATGCTACAGCTGAAAGGTCTGCACTACATTAGCCCACCACATTGCGTAATTAACTCTCACGTGTGCACACTGCAACCCTATGAATATGTCATGAAACCAGAAACCATAATTCCACAATTCCTGTGCTTGTTAGGTATGATTTTTTGGTAAAATGCATTTCTCCAATTAGTTTTTTTTAAATATATATAGGCTTACATGTGCACGCATCACACACACACACACACACCCACACACAATATGTATGTATGTATATATATTAATAGAAATGACAGGCTGCATAGTAATTAGTATAAGTTGGCAAACACGCGAAGGAGAGTAACCGTGGGCTCGGTTAAAGATAATTGTTATCACATTACATATTTACATCACAGCACACATACAATGTCATACCTTAAACACTACATAGGGGGTTCCCTTACCAAACAAACGTTCATAACGTGACAAATGACGTTTAATAACGTGGCAGTCTGCTGTTAATCAGTTCTGTCGTAGCATGAAATTATTATTATTGTTTTGAATTTTGTGCGTTAAAAACTGCGGTTCTTTTTAAATTCGAGTTTTAACTTGGCGAACTAGAAGTAACACCAGCCCAACGTCCCCAGTTAAATTGATTATATTTGGATAAGTAGTTATAAAGACTGCAGACATGTCAGCTAAATATGTCACCGCCTGCCACAGAGAGAGAGAGGTTTTTTGCTTATTCGTGTATTGTAGTTTATTTTTTTTTTCTGTTTGAACCATATTTAGGAATGCTTTGGCAACGCACCCATATTTCATGCCTATAAAGCTCTTTTGATTTGATTGAGCTACTTCAATGATTGATTTTGGACTGCTGTACGAATGCGCCATCTACTGGATTCGGGTCCTCCTGATATCTCCAATTTAAAGATGAAGGATGGAATGAAAACGCTGTTACATAATTATGCAAACACATATGTTTGTGCACAGTGGGCGACTTAATTAATATCCTCTTAATCAACTCAGCTTATTCTACCACTTGGAAAACTTTGGGTGTGTCTTCTTCCTCAATTGATCCCTTCTTTGATCCTCTTTAGCTAGCAGACAGATTTTGTTTATTATCCAACCCCACCCATCCCCCCACGCCCCGTGCTGCAGGCATTTCTAAAGGTGCACCTCATGTAAGCTTGGGTCTGGAGGGTTCTGAGCGGAGACATTTCACATATTTCTCTCAGTTTGTTCAGCCTGAGCGCAGAATTCCTCACCCCCCACCGCCCCATCTCCCTGAATCCCAAGCCTGTCACAAACAGAGGTGTTAAATCGCTCACTATCTAATCCAAAATAGAACTGAAGTTCTACACAAAAAATTCCTGAGACTTTATATATGCACAGAAAAGTATTGCTACTGCTAAGAATCTCATCAGCGAGAAAGATTCCATGGGTTTTAGTTACCATGACAATAGTGAAGGTGTAGGGACTGCCTACAAATACAGTGATACATGATAACATGATAAATAAATAAAAAAATTAATGGAAAAACTAAATTAATTTTAAATCGCCTGAATATTTATTTTTGTGTTTTTCTGCGCAAACCACATTGGGGCAATGAGGAAGAATAGGTGGTGCACCCAACCCACCTGTCTAACCAACTGTCTGTCAACACACTTCAGGCCACACAGCAAGAGGAACAAGACGTCCAGCTACCAACAGGAGGATAAACATGTTCCACCAACAACACAGTGAGCCTGCAGCCGTCTAGGAGCAATTAACAACCCACGCCAGCTTTAGTCGGGAGGTGGAATTCATCGAAAATATGTTTATTTACATATTTAAACACATTTGAGAATTTATGAAATTTTCTTGTAAAATGACAGTTGTACAAATATATTTAATATTCCTATTTTAATACATTTTCACCAGGGAAGCACTGGATTAAACTGGAGATCAAAGTGAGAAACCTCTTGCATGACCATTTCCCTTTGCCTGCATGGCAGAACACAGAAGATGGATACTGTGCAGAGGGGGGCGGACCCAGTCAGGAGCAGCAGCTGGGGTTTTGGGTGAATCTCATTAAACCGTATAGACCATATCAGAACAGTTACTAGCATAAATGCCATGGACCTAATGCTCCACCCCTCCCCGGGAAAATGCATGTGTTGGTAAATCAATACTAAAGGTTTTGTGTGTGATCGGGGGACAGCACACACAAGGAAGACTTTAATAGTTATAATTTTGATGCTAATCATTTGCACATTTACCCATTTTAGCAGATGAAGCGCAAGGGTACAACAGCAGTGGTCGAATGTTCCTCAGCAAGCTAGCAAAATGCCATAGGAACTGCAAGGTTTTAAAAAAAGTAGGCGTCAGGCTAAAGGCTAAAGTGAAGGAGACGCTCAGAGGGTCAGTGGACGTAGATGCCCGGGTTGTCCAAGAACTCTGCGATCTTCTTGGCCATGTCGTCCAGCTCGTTGGTGTTGGTGTACTTGAGCAGGTTGTAGGAGCGGACGAAGTAGTGGCGGAGGTAGCGTTGGGTGGCGCACTTGTGGAGCTTCCTCACCAGCCGCAGGACGCTCTCGCTCAGGTTCCTCCATTCCTTGGAGGAGGGGTACTTCTCGCAGGTCCAGAAGAGCAGGGTCTGTGGGAGACGGAGGGAGGAAGAGAGGTGTGCCCGGAGTAACGATGTTGCGGTGTTAAACGGTGTTGGGAGATACCTGCAGGTGGTAGGCCGTGATGACGGGCTTGCCCGGAGTAACGATGTTATGGTGTTAAACGGTGTTGGGAGATACCTGCAGGTGGTAGGCCGTGATGACGGGCTTGTTCCCCGGGCACCAGATGCCCTCCTTCAGCTGCCGGACGATCCGATAGCTCTTCCTCCGGCAGCCGCCGTCTTCGTCGATGCTTCCCAGAAGAATCTGCTCGGCCCGCGAGAAGGACAGCAGCCAGTGGTAGTTGGACGTGGCCAGAAGGTTGAAACCGAAGGACTGAGGGGGGGATGAAAATGGCATCACTCCCATTTAAGGTTTCTTTAACGGTCAATGATGGGAATGGGTTAGGAATGCTGTGGACAAGCTCACTGAAACAAGCTCCATGCACACAGGAATAACACTATGTGCACACAGGAAAAACGCTATGTGCACACAGGAATAACGCTATGTGCACACAGGAAAAACGCTATGTGCACACAGGAATAACGCTATGTGCACACAGGAAAAACGCTATGTGCACACAGGAATAACGCTATGTGCACACAGGAAACATGCTATGTGCACACTGAAACAAGCTCCGTGCACACAGGAAACAAGCTCCGTGCACACAGGAAACATCCTATGTGCACACTGAAACAAGCTCCGTGCACACAGGAAACAAACTCCGTGCACACAGGAAACAAGCTATGTGCACACAGGAAACACGCTATGTGCACACTGAAACAAGCTCCGTGCACACAGGAAACAAGCTCCGTGCACACAGGAAACATGCTATGTGCACACAGGAACCACGCTATGTGCACACTGAAACAAGCTCCGTGCACACAGGAAACAAGCTCCGTGCACACAGGAAACATGCTATGTGCACACAGGAAACACGCTACGTGCACACAGAAACAAGCTCTGCACACACATGAAACACGCTACGTGCACACAGAAACAAGCTCTGCACACACATGAAACACGCTAAATGCACACTTCCCATGCCACAGAAGGCGCCGCGACGGTCGCCCGCTTCGCACTGGTCTCACCTTGATGCAGCGCGCCCGTTCAGTGGGGGGCCAGCGCTTCAGAAGTCTGGGCCACCGGGCCTTTTTGGGCCACGAGTTCATCAGCTCCACCGTCGGGACCAGCTCCACCTCTACTTGCCCCTCCGACGTCTCCACGGCAACGCGGACCACCGACCCCAGCGTCTCCAGAATGCAGGCTTTGTCTGACAAAAGAAAGAGAAGCAAAGTAATGGACACTGAATGTAATCATCCTTCTCTCAGGGTCCATTTTCTACATTTCCTGCATAAATTACACCCCACATAACATTGAAAGGCATTCAAAATTTAGAATCACAGAACTAGCACAACTCCTATAAATTCCGGTGCAAAAGCAAAATGTCGAAAACAATCTCATATATTATCTACCCCCCACTATGTAAAACATATGTTTTTCACAACCTCTAATCTCTGCGTAATGTAAATATATGGATTGTGTGGGAAAGTGTCAGGCAGCCTGGCAGTGTTCATTAGTGCTGTCTGACTGAACGTTACCCGAGGGCAGGCCCAGCACCGAGGGGCCGATCTGGGTACGGGAGACAAAGCACAGAAATCACACCGATTTTCGGCTGCTTTGACGGCCAACACAGGCGTATCTCTCCATCACCGGGCTGTCCATCACGGTATGTGCACAACGTTACTCTCGCTTGGCCCCCCCGCCGTGCTTTCTGGTTTGCGTCTTAATAAAACTAACAAGGGTTAATGACAGCTGCATTGGCCCGGTGGCGCGTCCTCCCTTTGCAACGAGGCATTTAGTCAACGGTGTTATAAACAGTGGATAAACAACCTTAACCTCCCGGGGCTCTGTGAAAGACTGGGAGCAGGTTTCTCCGCAACCCCCCAGCAAATTTGCCCACGCAACCCAGATGCGATTTCTGTCCCGCATGGGTGAACAATACGACACACGCAAAGAAAAGCTAATCGGCACACACATACATTCACACACACACACAAATGAATTCCGGAAAAAATATCAAAAAAAGAAAAAAAGTGTCAATGTTAATGTACGTATGGCTGCATTTCAAATTTTTCGCATTAAATTTAGCGCGTGTATTTACCACTGATTGTGTAACCACCTATGGGGGACTTACTAGTCATGTTGCAAGCCTTGATGGCGCCCTCAAGCAGATCCTTGAAGACGTTGACCACTTTGGCGGGCACAAGGTCACCCTCGATGGCCACACAGGCGTCGTGCCACTCCTGGGAGGGGTTGAGAAAGCTCTCCAGCTCCAGCCACTGGTGGAGCTTCTCTGGCTCGCGGACCGGGGACAGCAGCCGCGACCCGCTCAGGGTGTAGTACCGCCACTGCCGGGTGCGGCGCTCCTTGTATCCCATAAGCCCCCGCAGCGGTACAGTGATGAGGACCAGGGCGGGCGTTAGGACCGGGGGGGGGGGGGCGTTCAGTTGTTCAACCTCAGCTGTCACAAGCTTTCATTGTAAGTATGTAGTTTGACTTTAACTACATTCGGATTTACGCGTAGCAAATTATCAGTTTAGAGCTGGATTTTTTCCCTCAACAAATGTTTCTCAGGGAAAGAACGTTGTTAACCCACCAGGGTTCGAATCGACTACCTTTCGGTCCGAGAAACCTAGCACTGCTTCCACCTTACCTGAATTGCGGGGTTGAACGCACACCTCCCCCTGAGCAGAGAAGCCCACTTCGCCAGTAAAGCAGGTTGATCCTGAGGACCCAAAACACAAAATGCGCCGAGAGACGTCGGGGCGGTAAACGGACACGAGCGCGTGCAAAGGCAAAGCCGCGTTGTCAAAATGTCACAAATGTGTTTTCCCCCCTCCGTACCTTGAGGTTGTCGTTGTGGACGCCAGAGTTGGTGATGGTCTGAAAGCGGCCGTCTTTGGAGCTAACCTCTGTAGTCAGAAGCTTCATGACCCTCTGAACCTCCTCCACCGTTTTTGAAACCTGCCGGTGTCTGAGGTCCACCTGCAGGAAGCCCAACAAAGCGCATGACAATACCAGCATAGCATAAAAACATTTAAAATATAAGTATATACAGAGTATTTATTGTGTGTATGCGTTTTATAAATATCTACCTGCCCACAGAAATCTGACGCAAACACCCTGTAACAATGTGTCAATGCGGTCAGAGATCGGAGTGATAGACTGGGTGAAACAGCAGGATGCCACCCTTTCCAGTGATTCGCCAAACTTCCCCCGGTTCTCTCAACATACTGCCTGGACATACTGCCTCAACATACTGCCACAGTTGGGTCCTTTCCGCCTGAGGTCAGGTGTGCCCAGGTGTGCACACAAAACGTGAGCCCAAGAGCACGGAGACCGTGATCCAGCTGTGGGGAGAGCTGCTACAGACCCCTACAACCCTAATTACATCCTACTACACATCTGCTTTCACTGACTGCCTATTAGCTGTCAAATTCGATGTAAAAACTAAAACCACGGTGCGTTGATTTGAAAAAAATTGTTAGCTTCCTCTATCTGTAAACATAACACATAGACTCACTTTAGCTTTCACCTTCAGCCATCTCTGAATTAAGGTTAGCCCACGTTTTATCCCACTCAGTTAAGGTTTCCAGCGGATATCTTAGGCAGCACACACAAACACACACAATCAAGGTGTCCTTTACCTGATTTTGCACATAATGATCCAGGTCTTCATCAGTGAATTTTGGCATTTCACAAACTCAGTCTCGCTGCTCTCTTTCTCCCATCCAAAACTAGCTTGCGCCTGTTGGTTCCGGATGACCGTGGGGCCTGCGCACGTCCGCGTTCCCTGTTCCCTGTGTCCGGGCTCCCCCACCTCACTGACCTCGTTGTTCGTCTCTCTGCCCCTGAAACACCACGCACTTTTATCCGCGCAACGTTGTGTCCCTCACCAAATGCCACACTTCTGGCTGGTAACGTTAGATTACTTTCCACTTGGAAATATTCTTGTGTGTTCATCCACTTAGCTGTGATGTTCCATGTGACACACATTGGGAAAAAGGGCACTTTTACACAAGGCAATCGATTTTTACCCCATTGATTTTAGATGTTAAAAAAAGCTTTCAGATCACCAGATTCCCTGATGAAATGCATTCCTACAATATCTATAATTAAATACATAAGGAATATTTATTTAAAAAACTGAATGTTTTAAAAAAGAGGTTTTTATTGTTTTTAGAATTCAGGTAATTAAATAACCATATATTTCATGATGATCATCAAGTAATAAAACATATACTGCAGAATGACAAAATTAAATTAAATGAGAACCAAATTAATGTTAATTATTAATTAAGATGATCTGAGAGTGGATACAGGCAATTTATTTATGTAGTAAATAATTTGTGATCTAAAAAAGACGAATTGACCAAACTTTCGTCTTCATAACTGATATTCTATCTTGCATCCACTTAAGATCTGTTCTAAAAGAAAACACCCCCGTAATGGTTGTTCCTTTTGTTGTCTTGTTAAATTAATTTTATTTTACAGTATGTCGTGATTGCTGATAAAACGCTGGCTTGGCAAAGTTCTGCGTTCATTTCTTAAACATGCCTCGCCTCTGAATGACAGACAAACTAGCGTTTAAAACCAAATCCGATGCGATCAAGCCCCAATGAGATTTCGCACTCAAACAATTTAGTGAGGGTGCGATGATTGATTGTTCAATCGCTGTGTGCGAAAGCTTTTGCATTGTTCTGTTTTGTCTGATGGATGGCCATGCAGATGTTAAAGGAGATGACTATGAAATGAATCTCTGGACTATCAGCTTTGGATCCTAATGATTATCAGCTGTTTTAAAGACAGAATCAGACAACATTGCAAATTACATTGAAAATCAGGTTTTGTCTCAAAGTTGAGTTGGCTGTATATATATATGAGATTTGAGATGGCCCAAAGATAATTACCTCACACTTAACATTTAACTGGGCTGAGATGTGAGATGGCCCTCTGATGATTACCTCACACTAAACATTTAACTGGGCTGAGATGT
>JAOYSI010000002.1:1006101-1021702 GCA_025775065.1 Hiodon alosoides | reverse complement strand
ATTCGTTTTTTTAATTTTGTATTTTCTTATGTGCTCTTGTTATGACTGTTAATCCATTGCAAATGCAAAAACTCACCATTATTTTGTGAAGAAGTTCTAAAAGCAATGTTGCATTATTTGGTCAATTTTTGCTTCAGCGGAATTAAATATAACTAGCCTTGGAGGACTCCAGGGATTTTTTGGTTCATGTAGGAGTGGGATGTAGAGTACTGGCAAGTTAATCAGGCACACTTGAGTGGAGTCCATGCTCTGTGGAGCTGGACCTCCTTGCCATTTCACACACAGTGTAATGTCCCTGCTGATTTGACGTCAGACTTTCCCTCTAGCTTTTTTAAAAAGCCAAATCTTATCAATACTAGTCTGGAAGTCTGTGAGAAAACAGAGTTTGCTCTCGCTCCCACTGTCTGCCCAGAGACTTGTTAACAGATTAAAAAATACTACTTGTTATGACTGCCCCTTATGAATACAAGCCCCAGCTCTGTGTATTGTATCTCTGTCTTTCTCACATGCACAAACGCAGTTTATTTGTTCACACAAATACACTACACATTCTGAAGTTAAATCATGTTAAGGTATTGGCTTAACACTTTAGTCTCCTGTGTGGCTATGGTAGGGCAAGAGCACGCCCGATTGGCCAGAGAAGGGAATCAGGGTCTGATAGGTGTTCTGGTGATGATCAGCGGCGCCAGAGAATTGTGATTGGGGGAGTTACAGGGGGGGCTGGATTGTTTACAGCAGGTGCTAAAGAATTTTGAGGCAACAAACAATAAATAAAATTACTGGGGGTTTGGGGGGGCTTAGGGGGGGCTCGGTTTTTTTTCAGGGGGTGCTTAAGCCCCCGCTAGTCCCTCCCTCCCGCCGCCGCCACTGCTGCTGATGGAAACCTGTTTCACCATGTGCTGATTTTAGAGATCCATTTACTGGGATCATTCTGTGGGATAGTCACAGGGCCTTTAAGAAGGAATGATTGCCATGATAGTAGACCTTCAGAATCACCTATTTAAAAAACATACATGCTTTATCTTTACTCTGTATCTTTATATATCTTGATATAACCCACAGCAGTATTCCATCAAATAAATGTATCACTTTCTTCATTGCCTAATTTTTATGTGAATAGATATTCATGTATTTAACCAGGTTTTGTGGTCAACCAGTTGAAACCAAGAATTAAGTCAAGAATTTGTTTCCCAAATTATGTTCAATATTCATTCAATATAATTTCTAATATACTTAATAAATTACTCAACACTTCAAACATTCATTTTCATGTAACTGAATTTACTGTGTAATACTTTGTCTTAAGTCTTATATCTTAAGTCTTTACATTCATCTCGTAAAAGTATCAAGTATCAACAGCTCAACCACTGACTCCATAAACTTTAATTCAGTGTTACTAATATAAGTATTTTTGGAGCACTGGCACTAGGTGGGTGTATTTCTGTCCATGAGATATATTTCATAGCTTTCCCCCACTCCCTGACATTCCTAGTAGGTTTCCACAGTTTACCCTTGCATGACAAACAGGGGTCCCGGTGGGCGGGCTCATGGAGAACTGGTGAAAGTGGCCGCAGTCCAGGTTTAGTCACAAAGCAATTTAGTTAATGGGTGGGCTGAGACTTTAATTTGCACACACACGCATGCAATCAAATTGCATTACACTTGAAAATACACAAAAGCTCTGATCCACTGCATTCATTTCAACTAAGAGATTTTCTTGGCCCCTACTTGGAATGCCTAAAAACAATGTGAGATCATGTGAGAAAGATATCATTCTCGTGAATTATAATAAGTTTAAGTGCCCTTTGCATTAAGGAAAGTCATACACTAACGACTATAATGGTATGTAGGTCTTAACTCTCAGCATTAATAAAAAGGGTATGAAACCATTATTTATTTATTTATTTATTTTTCATTAACAATCACTTTTAATAGAAATGCTAACAAAAATGCTTTAGTATAGCGGTTAGAGAGTAAAATATATAACTCATCCAACAATAAACCCAACAAAAAGTCCTTTGGTTATATACTCATTTAGGCTGGGACAAAATCCAAACCTTGACAACCTGCTTTTGTATGCATTCTATTTCTTCTACTCATGGAAGGAATAAAGCTATTAAATGAAATACAGCCATGTAAAGTGTGGCCAGTGGTTTGCCAAAGTTTTGATTTGGTCTCAGTATTAGACTTCCTCTGATATTGGTATAATCATTGAATGACGGAAGCTGAGATATCATAACTGGTTTGTGAGGTTTACCTCATCCTCTTGCCAAGCGCGTTGTTATACAGGAAGTGAGTGATAAAATCCGAGATGTGTCAGTTAGTGTACAGGAAAAGGGGGTGTTTAGCTTGCATGGTCAGATAGTGATCAGTGCAGAATCTGCTCTGCTGTCAGGGAAGGAAATTGGGCGCAGAGATGCTCGACCCTGATCAACATCTCTATTAACAACTCTTGCCACTTCAAATACAACACCAAAACCAAAAGAGTCAACAGAGGCCAAGAAAGTCTATAGATAAAGAAGGTAATTTTGGAGTACAAAGTAACGTTTAAATTAGCTCAAATCTAATTTTACACAATACAAGCTAAAGTTACAGATTATAAATTCACTTGGTGAAATGTTTGCTTTTAAAAGTGGAAAGTGACATCACCATATGTTGTTTCTTGTATTTCTCTGTACTCCAGGACTGGGAGCACAGGGAAAACAGGGGGACAGTGGGGCACAACTCATTTATATCCATTATATGTATATAAATATAACCCGTGTTTCTAAGTAACCTTATATTAACAAAACCTGTGAGCAGTGACCACACTTAATCTACATTGGGAGCTCTGTAGAATCCTGTTATTCCCGAGTGTCTTCCAGCTGAATGGCTTATGAAGAGTGGAAGAAGATGAAAAATGCATTAAAACTGGAGAGCAGGGTTTGGTTTCTCTGGTGCTGAACATGGCAGGAGGATGAAAGGGAGCAGAACTGCCCTTTACAGTTTCTTCATCAGCAGCCCTGAAATAACTCAGTGCCGGCCAGAGTAGCTCTATCTATTATTGCAGATTGTATGGAATCAAGTATTAAATATAAACTGGCATCAGATGCAGAGAAAGAGAAGACTGTTTGTGGAGCTTACAATTGCAATGTCTTCTTGATAAATAATGATAAGTAAATATTGAAAGATAGCACTTCAGGATAATTCATGGGTTAAAAAAATTAGGTAGGAACTTTTTTAGTATTGTACATTGATATACAAGCATTGTACACTGAGTTAAATCTGCTGTTAGAGGTTGGGAACAGATCTGTAATTAGTCATTTTTTATTCAAAATTATGCGTATGCATGTATATGTGTGAATTCTCCCAATTGTATTTCAGAAATTAAGAAACAAGGGCCATAATGACTCTGCCAGTCCTGACCCCGATGACAGTTTCGGGCCCAGCCCCCTCATGGACGACCGTTTCGGCAAACTAAGCGAAGAGAGTGATTTAATGTACGAGCGATGTGGTGTAAGTACTCTTCTCCTCTCCCTGCCGTTTTGTGTTGATCCCTGTTTTATGTTGATGTTCACTACAGGCGCTAAACAAGAAAGAACACAGAGGCTGTGATAGCCCGGACCCCGATGCTCCCTATGTGCTTACCCCTCACACAGAAGAAAAGTATAAAAAAATTAATGAGGAGTTTGATAATATGATGAGAAATCATAAAATCGTAAGTAAATGCAATGTTTTGCTTGGCTTTGTGGCAAAATACGTTTTTGCGATCAACTTTTTCTTACCCTCTCTCAGCAACTCACAGCGAACTTGGACATTAGCTACTTGGAAATATATTTTTTAATCAGTATATTTTTGCAGCTAGTATATATATGATAAAATCACATGAAAATATATTAAATTAATGAAAACATAGTTTTCAAAAATGAACATAGTCAAAAAAATGAAACATAGTAATAATAACTTTTAAAAAAAATTATCATAAAATAATCATAAAAATCACCAACCCACCATTCAAAGAATAGTACGTTTTTCGAATAATCATATGGTGATACTGTGCAGCACCAAACCATAACCATAAAATAAATAAAAAACACAGAATGCTTGGTTTGCAAAATCTTTTTCTACTAGAGCACCTGGATTAGAAATGGCTCAATGAGACATATGACGTGCCCAGGTCATATGAAACAATTCTCGACTGAAGGGAGCTGAATGGCCTCAGTCCTCGTCTACTTCACCCATTAAAAACCAATCTCTCTGTAGCTTTGACCTGGGTTGTTCTTTCCCCTCATTATCTGCACAATGCCTCTGTACCAATATGAGATATGCAGTCATATCAGCACCATCCCGGTGCACAATTGGGGTTTTTTGTCTTCTTCAGCATTACGGAGTTGTGAGTGCTAACTAACAGACAAAATCTACAATGGTACAGAGCTTGAAAAACTGGTGACCAGACATCACCTTGAACATTGAAAGACATATCGTGACTATATCATACTATATATGATGTCACTCGCTATGATATGAATAGCCTCACTGGGAGTGGTCACGCTCACTGGACCTTGGCAACGGTGATGGTTACGGAGCAGCTCCCAGAATTGTCCTTTTCACTATGTTCATATTTTGTAACAACAAAGCCTTGTCTTTAAAAACATTTACTTACGGTGCTAACAGTTGTAATGTTGAAACGGTCAATGGTTGCAATAGTCTGCAAGGATGTAGAAAAGTATTCTTTGGAAAAAAGAGTGTGCAGGGCTCATGAAGAAACTCTATATATAAGTTCTATATGTGACCGTAAGCATCTTCTTCCAATGCAATTTTTCATTTTACGCAGAGCATACCAGTTCCCGTTTTCCTGTGTTGGTAAATGCTTATCTTATCTTTTGCTATTGCCATTCACTAAAGAATTGTCCACATATTTTACTTTTTGCCCTTAATGCTGTAATGGAAGTGTATTATTATGATAATGAGACATAAGAGAGCTGTTTTTGGGGGCTTTTGCACTGCATTGTAACTATGTGACTTGTGTCTGGCACTGTGAGTAATTGCCTCTGCCTTCTCCACCCCTCGGCCCCCGTCCCTGGTCTCATGCCATTAATCTTTTGCATGTCTGCTTCTTTCTTTTAGCCTACTGGTTTGCCACAGCAGAACTTCTCGATGCATGTAGCTGTGCCCGTGACAAACCCCAGCTCTCTGCCCTATAACCCGGGCAGCTCCCTGGAAACTCAGGCCTTGGCCACGGCCACAGCATCACTCAGCGACAGTGGGATGCTTTCCCCTCCCCCGGGCTGCCTGCACAGGAACACGGTGTCCCCGGGAGCCCCGCAGAGGCCCTCGAGCACGGGTAGCCCAGGTCGGTGTGGCCCTCATCATACCTGACCCTCACTCACAGTGTCACAGTCAAACAGCCAAAAATGTTTTCCCACTTCTGATTCTTATTTACACACTGTGTTCTTATTTGTTTTCGGCATATTGACCTAACTAGCTCATGGATGTTTAAATGAATCGTTAAAATGGATATATGAATGGCTTATTGGTTTATCAAATGGATGTTACAGTTCACAGCCTTTTAAAGTGATTGCAGCTTTGAAAAGTAATCAGAATAAATCAGTGAAATTTGACATCTGCTTTTACCCATTCATCTGCAGGATGTGACTGGGGGCACAGTTATAGTTATAGCTATCGCTGGTCAGACAGATTCTGTTCTTTGGAGGTGGTGGGCTCCATTAACGTACAGTGGGCTAGGTGTCATTCCTTTGTTACAGATGGCTTTTTTTCAGAATTTGTTTGTTTGAAATTGTTAAACACAAACCTGTAAACTGAAAAATAAAACATCCAAGTGGACTACATGACATACTATTACTTGCAAAAGAGTAAAGTATGGGGGAAATATTTCACTAGATACTGCCTAGTTGACGTATTTCCCAGTAAGCAGCTGCATTTTATTCAGATCAATATATTTTCCATGGTGGAATTATTTTAGTAATTATTTTTTAAATGTGTGATTTCAGGAGCAAATCTTATTGAAGTACATCGCAGCTTCGACAAACACTAAACTCATTTTAATAAATCCTTATAATCCCAGTAAACAATCATGGCTCACGCAAGTCTCTCACAGCGAATGGGATGAGTTACATAGCTAGTTAATCTTATCAATCTGTGCATCTCATTTGGTCTTATCAATCTGTGCCTCTCATTTGGTCTTATCAATCTGTGCCTCTCATTTGGTCTTATCAATCTGTGCCTCTCATCTGGTGGCACGCTGGGTACCCCTCACTGTGCTCCAGTCCAGTGGGTGAGTGTACTTGCTCTCTAGTACCGGGCAATTTATACTTGAACTTCATTAGATGGGGTAAATCACTATCAATTCTATTAGTTAATAGAAGTTCTGAACTTGGTACAATCTTTGCCCAAAACTGGGTTGAGCCTTCTTACGTATTGTTTGACCTGTATGCTATTTAATTTACCTTCAAAGCGCAACAATTACTGAAGTGAACGTTCCCGTCGGACGGCATTAAGCATGAAATGAATGATAAGGGGAGACTGAAACAGCTCCGCATAACATAAGTGCTGCTTTTTCTTTAAGGCTTCAGTCTGCCACCCTCCTACTTCGTTATCTAGGGATTCTTTTCCTCAATTGACAGGTGCATCTGTTTGTCTGGCACCACTGTGGTCCATATATGGTCTGAGAGTCTGCGAGACGCTTAGTCCAGCAGAACTGGGAAAGTATTCTAGCCATGGTGTCCCCCGAATATAATGCTCTGACAACCTGTCATGGCCACTGTGTGTCATGTGAATGGCGATGGCAGGTGTGTTTTAACCATGTGGCTTCCAGAGTCGCACTGATGTTGATTAAGTAATGCAGGACAACTTTGATAAGTTTATTCATATTCGTCTTAATACTATAAGGGGAAAGGATTAAGCATTTCTGGTAATTAAATGCCAAATTAAACATGATTGAATGATGCAGAAATCAAAATGACAATGAAATCGTTTTATGACATTACATCCACTGAAGGACATTTATAAAAATATTACATTAAAACCGTACTATTGTATTAATTTAATACGTATGTAATATATTCTATGAACCAGAATAGTTTTGTTCACTTATTTATTTCTATCCATTTTATTTGGGATGTAGTTACCACAGTGCTGCTGTGTCGTGCACACAGCGCTGTTTTAAAAATAGAGCTGGGTGCTGATATAGAGTGCTGTCTGTTCTTCCCACGTCCCTTGTTAGTGGGCTGAACTTGGGTAAAAAACCTGTGCTTTCTGGGCTGCCGTGCCGATCGGACCAAATTTCCCTGGGCCTCAGCTTTTGGCATTTAACACAAGGAGCCTGCAGCTGTTGTCTGCTCCTGGTCACACAGAGCAGGGGAGGCTGCCTGGAAAGGAGCCTCTTCCGCGCCAGTGCTCGTTTCAGACCGCCATTCCTCGGATGCCTATGACTTTTCACAAGCAGCTCGCGGGTAAAGGAAGGGCCTTTGGAACAGGCGGGCGCCAACGTGCCTGGCAGCGCCTTCTTGTTTCTGTCACTCCGGTGTGGCCTGTTATTGCCACCAGAGAGCTTCACCAGAACAAGGAGTCTCTAGAATGAAAGCTCTGGCTTTGTGATTAAACCCTGGGAATGGGGGGATTTTAATTCCAGCAAATCTGATGGCTCTCACTTGTTGACGTTTGTATATTTGTGTTTCAATGTTTGTCCGTATGGACAGTAAAATCTTGGTCTTACTGTCCCTTCGTGTTTCTCCTTGACAAATCGAGTCTTACTTAAACATTGTTGCGCATTAAACATTGTAAAATTTGGTGCGCTAGGCGGTGCCTGGTCAGGACGGGATCAGGCAAAAGAGAAAGAAGTGCTAGCACTAAAACAGTGCTAGTGCTAAAACAGCAAAAAAAATAAATCAACTCAAAAATAAAGGCCAACTTAAACAGACTTTTATGCATTATAAAATGAAACTAAATACAACTCGGTTTCAGTCAACTCAAGACTCCCAAACCCACAAACGTTTCAGTCTCTGTCCAAAACCCTCTCCCTAGAAAGTTCTGCTGTCTGTCATTTAAAGTCTTTTATTAGAAGCACCCAAGTATGGTCTCAGCAAGGAAACCACACTCCGGTGTGCCAATCTGCCCTTGACAATGGGCGTGTCTTCGGGGGTGCTTTCTGGTTCAGGTCTGCCTGTGGGTGGGCGCGACAGGCCACAATCATTTTCTGTAGTTAAGGACAAAATGTTTTTTTGGCACACTGAATTTAAAAAAAGAAAAATTCATTTTATAAATTAAACTACTCCTCTTGTTACAGCTTGTGATGCTGTACAGCCTGTTTCTCCGTTTGGTAGTGAGAGGTGACCAGAGAAATGGTCAAACAATCCAAGGCGCTCCTTTCTGGTGAATTAAATAGCCTTTATAGAAGCTGGCAGCACACATTGTATAATAGCTATTTGCTGCTTGAGATTCAGAGAATATAATATGTTTTAGCCTAACCTTTGTAATAAAACGGTTTCCCCATAGGCAGTAATGAATTAATTGGCTGTGACTGGTTTTATGTTACAACATTAGGTTGTGTCTGGAATTGTTCTGTTCAATTGTGCATGGTTAGCAAGCTCTAGGCTCTTTCACTTTACTTGCATGTTGACAAATATGTGTTTAGATTTTTAAACCCCTTAAAAAAGTACAGGTAATAACGTAAACAAACACTTTAAAATTACTAATTATTGAAATAATTTATTATAAATTTTAAATATATATATTCTTTATTCAACCTTCTCAATATCGAGGAATACCCAAAATATAAACAAATATAAATTACACATTAGGTGAAAAGTGTGTAAACCCTGCAGAGGATGAAAGCAGAAATAATGCATTAAACTCAGGACTGCATGCAGAAAAATGCTGTGTCACACATTGTCCCCCTGTCTTATTTTCTATGGAAAGGAGTGACGTGGAACTGAAGAGGTGATTTTTCGGTTGCGTCTTGTACTACTAATACTACTACTGCTGCTGCTACTACTACTACTAATACTACTACTGCTGCTGCTACTACTACTACTAGAGCTACTACTACTACTACTAATACTACTACTGCTGCTGCTACTACTAATACTACTACTGTTGCTACTACTACTACTACTAACAATCCAGCCAGGGCCACATATTCAAACTTTATTGTCTGCAGTATATAAAAATTGTAATTTAACTGGATTTAAAAAGAAGAAGTAAAGGAAAAGTAAATTGGGCATTTAATCCCCGGGATCGCAGTCAGGATGTAAAATCAAGATGTCAGGGATGTAAGATGGGCTATTTGGCGTCTGAGGATGGTTAGAGAGCTAGCTGTGGTATTGTTCCATCAGTAGGTATAGGAGTGGAGAGACAGCAGCTCATTGGAGGAGTGAAAAGGGAAAGCAGAGGATGACTGATGCAGACAAAACTAAGAGTGTGCTCGGGAGATTATAGGGTTTGATGAGGACAGTTTCACAGAAGGATAACAGAGGGCAGCCTGCACATTCCTGAAACAAGCATTTCAGTCCTAGACCTTTTAAAACCTTTTTGAATTAATTCAGTATAAAGTGTAGCTATTATAGTTCTACAATCTAAAATTATTTACAAATAAACGTTTTTTTTTATGAATATTTTTTCAGGTAGGACTGTAAATGTGTTACACATTTAGTAAACTTTTAGGTTTTTCCCAATTACTGTTGTTTAGTGCCTGAAATAGCATTAAGGAAACATTTTTGGTATTTGGTTCTTTTTCAATGTTCATTACTCATTTGTAGCAACATGCAAAGTAAACAGATTTTACCTTTTTTTTGGAGCCTGACCACAGTATGAGGAACCGGGCTCTAACTGCCAACCACCTTGACCTTGTGGGATCACCTTGCCTGGTTGAACACAGATGCCTGTGAGTGAGGCCAGGTGCGGGCTAAAAGGCAGATGTGTTCATGAATGAAGCGGATGGCTTTACTGAGTCCATGGCTTGGCACCATGAAGGCTTTGGCAGCAAGACACCGGCGATGCATGTCCTCTCTGCCTCACTGCAATCATCTCTCCCTGGATGCTGATTCAGTAATGAAAGCGCAATTTGCATATTTGCCTAACTTACTTGGCACCATCTGTTTTAATGCCTGCAGCTGATTTGCAGAGGCAGAATGTGAGCTGACAGGCGCCAGCCCCTGTCTCGCTGAGTTGATCACAGTCTTCAGTCCCACAAAGCTTGGGGCTTCAGGAAGTGGATGGTGTATTTATACGGGGCTCAGCCTGCACGTGGTTCATCTTGCCTTTTCATCAACTTGACCGAATCTCAGCACTACAGCAAATCTGGATCTATGTAGACTAAAGGAATGTTTTCAGGGGTTATGGACTTTCTTTATCTCTCTTTGCCGTATTCATGTCTGGCTGCCTTCAGTGTACAGAGTTTCTTGGAGGCTGTCATTTAGTTATAGATTTTACCAAAAGTTACAGTATGTCAATGTTGATATATCATTTTTTAAGGTATAGATAAGCTTCTATGGGTACATAGTGCCCCCCAATTTAATTTGAGTGTGAATACAAATATCAGAGAATGTGGCATTTTTCGTATTCTTTTTATATGGCTGACTTTAACTTCATCACCCAATCTTTAGAGCAAATGTAATTGCTTAGTTCAAAAAGTTCAGGAGGTCTAAAAAATGTTGAGACCAAACTGCAGTGCTCTATTGTTAAATGCCACAAGAAGGTACATAGACAAGTGCTCCTAAGAAGATACACAGTGCACAGCTTGGGTTCTGATAACAATTAGCGACACAGCTACCTAATTCACAGTACAGGTATTATTACAAGCTACACAACTATGCAACACATGCACAACATACAGTTCAGTTCACCAGCCACAAATTCCTTCCCAAAAATTAGTTGTTTATCATGTTTTTCTTTTTGTAACAGCATCTTACTTTAATGTAATATATATTTTATTAATTTCTTTATTTATTATGTTTTTTTCTTTCTTCTACATAAGCAAATCCCCTGCCTGCGTTCTAAAGACTCTACGAAACTGTTCTATAAAACTGCTCCAAAAGGGCATTGAATTATTTAGAGCAGTCTGTTCTCGAATGGAATTACATGATTCATGTTCATTCAGAGGCTTATAATGGCAGATGATTCAAACTCAATTATGTGTCTGAATCAAGAATGAAGCAAACAGCAGCAGCAGCAACAGCAGCAGCAGCAGTAATATACAATATACTGAGAAATATTATACTGAACACGCAGCCGGCCAGTGTGGTTATTTTTTCCCCTGGCATATGTGGCTATCCATGAAAGTATGTGCAGATCGTAGCATCTGTATCATAACAACAGTCCACCTTGTTGTTTTAAGCAGTCATGTGGTGTTGTTACTTCATGGTTTCACTGATCATTACTGGTGCAGTACTACTGCCAAAAGAGGTCCAGGGTGTTGAGATTGGCTTGAGATGAGTCCCAAACAGGGCAAAACATGTTTGAAGTGACTGGGCTTTGGATTTTAAAACGTTGTGATTGTAGGCCGATTTGTGACTTTCACACAGTTTTTTTGGCTCTTGGAAACACCAATTTGCATATTTCCCCTCTACCCCATAGTAATTTTGTTAACTTTCATCCAAAAGCTACTTGTTTTAACGTTTTTTATCCTGATGGGGGTGGTCTCTTGGAGGATGACAACGCCCCCATCCACAGGGCACAAGGGGTCACTAAATGGTTTGATGAGTGTGAAAATGATGTGAATCGTATGCTATGGCTTTTGCAGTCACCAGATCTCAACCCAACTGAACACCCATGGGAGATGTATGTACATATGGTTATATAAGGTTATTCTACAAATTGGCAGATGCGATGTGGTTGTCATAACTAATTAAACAACTTACTGAAAATGAATTATATGTAATGTAATGTAATGTAAAGGCAACCGATTGGCAGTTAGTGGTGCACATCGTTCTGTACATTCATACCAAATGTAGCGGACTTTTTCTGTACAGTGGCCTATTTTGCTGGAAACGTTAGGCAAAGCACTGAGTCGTTCTTGGGTTGACAGGGTAATCACATAGCAGGACACTAATTGTTGAGCTCAGTGTGTTTTCATCTCAGACCATGCTGAGCGTGCAGTCCATATTCATATCTATGATTTCTTGGTGGCCTTCCATGGTGCTGACACATGGAAGAAGGTTGAATCACTCGTGGTACCTCTTTAAAAGAGGTAGTTGCCAATCAACCGGTAAAAACACTTGCCTGTGTGCAGACTCTAGATTTGCTGGTTCTAGGTAACATTTGCCTAATACGTCTGGGAAAGCACAGCAGTGGCACAGATGGCAAAGACCCACCCAAGGTGGGGTGGTTGGGAATCGGCCATATTTCTCACCTCTCGTCTCTAACCGGCGTCTCCAGAGGGCACCTGAGAGATGCAGGTGCAGATTCTCTTATCCAGGCTTTAGAGTCTGCACTGTGTGAAAGAGCCAGGTGGCTCGAAGGCAATTGGATGAGACTAATCATTCGTCCTTCCGCTCCCTCAAGTGTAGAGGCAGGATTCTAATTGACATGCTGAGATCCTTTAGACCAATTGGCAATTACATATTGTGGTGAAGACAAAAAAAAAAATTGCTAACTCCAAATTTGTTTGAAAATGAAAAATGTATTCTGACACAGACTGAAGGACAGAAAGAATGCAAAACTAGCAGGTGGTTTAACGGCATATATTTGACTTAAAATATAAACAGGGCTTTCTGGCATTTCATCAAGTATCGAAAAAAAAGTGCATTACCATGTTTCTGCTGTATATAACATTTTTTGATCCTGTTTTAGGTATGAATTTGGCGGAAGAAACAGTAATTCTCTCTAACAAATAAAGCTGTTATTTAACACTACAGTACGTCAGTTGGTAATCGGAATAGTTCACTTAGCTCAAGACGCAAGAAGTGTGTTTTAAGAAAGCAGTTCGCCAAGACAGCGGAAGGCTCATAATTTTAAAAATAGATTGTTTATTTTGTTTATTTATAAGTGGGCAGTATAATTACCAGTGTGTATTCTATCTCCCAGAGGGTAGAAAACATTTAACATTGACGACTGCTGAATTCCTACAGAGCTGTGAAATGGAGTCTCGGTGACTTGGCGGTTTTCTGTGTTGTTGATTGGTCACCTAGGTTCCATTCCATTTCTTCAGCAGGCTATAATAATCTCTTTCCATCTCCATGTGTTTCCTCAGGGAATGGCTTTGTCAACCCTCGGGGATCCCCTGGACTAATGGTCACCCCCAGTGGAAACGGTTTAGGGAAAGTCATGCACACAAAATCTCCAACGCCTCCCGGGGGAAACCCGGGGATCTGCAACCGCAAACCAGACCTGCGCGTTGTAATCCCGCCTACCAGCAAGAGCATGATGCACCCACTGGTGAGTGTGTTCTACTGCGGTGTAGCAATAAGGTGACACACCATCATAGGGGCCTGGTGCATTTGGCTTTGAGTCAGACTCATTTCTCCCTTACCTGGGAGAGGGGAAAAAAAATCTGGTGTTAAAATGTTTTCCCTTAAAATTACCTTTAGATACTTTTTTTCATGCGGTTCAGCAACATGTGATGTGTGGCAAACTGAGAACAATGGGCTCCACTCCTCTGTTACTCAATAAAAACACAATGTTTAAAACTCTTCGAAATAACAAAGGCTCAGGAAAAGAAACAAATGCAGTGACAGGGCATGTGTCTGCAGACACCCTGTGACTAGGTCATAATGGTATTAATTTAATCACACCTCAGTGTGACAAAGTGGGTCTGAAGGCTTATCAGGAGCCCTGACTGTAGGCCAGATAATATCTTGTCGCCCTTGTCATGTCTGCCGGCCTTTGTTCCCTGAGTGTGGGTATTAAGACAGTCCCAGCCTCATAGGCTGTCCCACCAGAGAGGAGCAGACGTTCTCCTGGCCAGCTTCTGCCTACGCAGCAGAGCGCACCCACTCCAGTGTGGTCAGTGGCGAATCTTGTCTCTCCTCTCTCAGACCTCAACTGCGCCATCTACCCGCCAATCGCACGTTATCCCCAGTCAACACTTTTCGCAGGGAGCACAGTAAAATAATAGGGTTTTGTCACGCATTAAAAGTCAGAACCTGGTCGTTAGGTTTGCAGTTAAAGTAAACTGCTTAGCCAAAGTGGTGAGATCAACCTAAAAACAAGCACATGCACACAGTGCCTTCCTCCCTGTTCGTATTGGCCTACGTGTATATCAGCCTGGGCGCAATTGGTTTCTGTAATGGTCAAATAATGCACATTTCTCACTGTAATATACTGCCTCAGCGCCTGAAGCCATAAATCACTGTTATAAAAAAAACCCAGCCGAAAAGCATGTATACTGAGAGAGCCCAACGCTAGCAAGGAGTTTTGTAGCCAACAGATAATAGTCCATGCCCTTTTAACAGCGCTTGTCTTCTCACTGTCTGATGAGGGCAGTCAGGGGAGAGGGAGATTATTGGAAGTAGTTGCAGAAGTTCCCCTCGGATAAAAGACAAACAAAAGAGTGATTAAGGGATAAAAGCATTAAACAGAAGGTATTGGGTGTGCATTCTACGGGGGTTGAAATACAGTGACTCCAGAGCTGTCTTTTTCTGTTGTTACCCCTGTATGCTATGGATCCGCTGTGGAGCCCAGACAACTAGAGCGGCCAGCCCCACGCCACATTGAAGAATGCCACCTGGCTGTGATCTTTACTTGTGTGATCAACTGAACCGAAATAAGAGAAAGTCAATATTGAAGCCATATAGGTTTTAGTCTTGTGAAATATCAAAAAGACCTTTTTTTTTTACTGACGTTTGTCAAAAGTTTTAAACGAACCTATAAGCTTAAGGTGAGATTTATGCTAATTATCATTGTGTTGGGTTTAACTAAGCTACTTGGCTTCTTTCTAGATATAGGCGACACAGTGACCAGCTGGCCTTTAGTTTTGTTCAATTCAGGCCAAGGAATCTCGTGATGAGAGGGCTTTTTCAGGAGACATATTGACTGTCCTACGTATTATTTGTAGTTTACCCATTAACTCTTGCTAGTAATAGACAGGCAAAGCTTGCCTGATGTATTGTTATAGATCTGAAAGACCATGTCACCTTCAGACTGACCATATAGGTATTTTGTATTTTTTTATATTTTAACAACGATTCAATACTTCTTTCCAGCGCAAATACAAATTGTTTTCCTTTTGTTTATGAATCATGAATGAGTTAATTTTGCCGCTGACAGAAGCAACCACAGGGTTGGGTTGTATATTACTGCCCCTTTAAATGAGTGTACTTTCTTTTCAGTTTTTTACAGGACACTCAGGTCTCTATGTTAAGGTTTGGTGGGATTCGTTTCTCAAATTTATTTGTTAAGCAACAAATAATTTTGACTGCTCCAGGATATGATATATGTATGATATATGATTCATTATAATTATTTCATTACCTTACATGAACTTCACTGTAAACTTGAATGAACCAAATTGTCACCTGTGTGAAATTTTGCTGAGATATGTGGATGTAATCATGTTCATATCTTTTTACACCTCATCATGCCCTAACTCATCCATCACTACCGAGACTTGTCATACTTACTCGCCCTGGCAGGATTTGAAGCGACCAACCAAGATATATTAGCAAAT
>JAOYSI010000002.1:963960-992998 GCA_025775065.1 Hiodon alosoides | reverse complement strand
CATGTAGTCTTCCTCAGGAAGAACACAAAGATATATTTCAAATAATTTTCAGTGTGGCTAATTTGATTTATTTAGTTTACCAGAAATCTTTTAGAAAACTATGATAATAGTTGTAATAATGAGAATAACAACAACAGTATTTAGCGACAACATTTTAGATGACTTAGATGACCATGTCAAAACACATCAATAGCAGAAATAACTAAAGAATGACCTAACATTGTTTGGTACTGAGCTGTAAATATTGTCAGAGAGGACATGGAATTGGCAAATAAAAGGAGTAAACAAGAAAGAGCAAAGAGAGGAAATTGTGAAAGAGCGAAGTTACAAACCATCCAACACTGGTCCTTTTCTCCTGGCAGGTCTTTGGGGCAGAAGGTGACTCGCCCAGCATTTCCGCTCCAAAGACCTTTTACCTCCTCACCGTTAATCTGAAGGGTGGAAGGAACCTAGTGATCAGGGATCGCTGTGGTAAGGACTCCGTTTCAGTGCTTCTTTCAGTTCTTATTCAAGTGCTCTACCGATGATCAATATATGGCCTAATGTCTGTCTGAAGCAAGTTGTGAGCAATCAGTATATTCCCAGATATTTGACAAATATTTTGATATTTAAGAATAAAATGAATAAGAAATTTATGAATTATGAAAAAATCTAGTTAATAACCCCAAAATACTTTTTGTTTGTTTGTTCATTTTTGCAGTGGGTAATTTATTTTGTTAAAAACAACCACAACAACAACACAAAAACAAAACAAGCGATCAGTGTGTAGGGATTTTAATTATTTAAAATAAGTACGAAAAAAAAAAAAAATATATATATATATATTTTTTATTAACTTTTAAACACCTTTAAAACTATTTATGGTTACAGTTTTGGCATCTTAACACCAGATGGTGCTGTGGTGCAAAAATACAGCAAAATTTACATCTCAGCATTTTCTATCTTAACGTCGTGGAAATTCTCCACTCGGACAGGAGCGTCATCAAAGGATACAAAGGTTTATTCAAGTATATATAGGGATTTGCTGATATCAATCAGCAGAGAACAAACGCATAATTAATAATAATTACAACACAATCTTCTCAACCCATTTCTGCATAGGGGGAACCCAAGAACTGCATAGGGGGAAGCATACAGGAAAAATTAGTGAAAACTTAAACTATGAAGATGATCAGCGCACATTTACTATTATCCTTTTTACTGTGTTATTGTTCTCTAAAATAAACAATCAGTTATAATTCAAGCTACGTATCCAAACAGCAGTGCATGCGGTTGGATCGATCAGCAATTGCTTAAATTGATCCTCAAAGACAACCCCTCAATCAACTATTGCCCAAAGGGCTAGTTTCAGCTGTCAAATAATCAGATCAGGGTGAAATATGAAAGAAAAATATATACATTTGAATGTATCTATCTGTGGCGAAACAAATTGTGCTGCACAAACTCTATGTACTAAGTCTCACTAAACCAATGGTGTGCTAATTCATAATACTGTTGGCTGCCAACACCATCTGACTGAGCTTATCAACACCTCTCTCTCTCTCCACGACTTTCATAAAAACCTGCAGACATCAGTACACATTTACCCTAGCCTTGCTAGCCATAGCATTACCAATTAACTGGTATAGGTCGGCTAGCTTTGGCTAGATAGCATCATCCCCTTTAGAAAAAAAAATCTACAGAATGTTTTTGATAATTGTCAGGTGCAGATTGCTTTAATGTTGCATCTGCAAGGAGTGTACTTTTTTAATATCATAAAACTTCCCATTTAACTTTACTCATGTTAGGCAGCAAAGCCCAAAGCTAGCCCGCTGGTTAAGTCTTGACAAAGTTAAAAAGGATTATCACTAAATGCTTGGTATTACATTGCATGTGTGTGTGTTATCCTGTAAATATGCAATATCTGAACCGTGTTGTGATCCATATTTAGCGCCTATAAATCTGTGCTTTGTTCAGAAATTAAATGATTCAGGCACAATAAGGATAATTTAAAAATGCACCACTAAATAACGTTAAGTTAGAAATGTGTTTGTGTTTTGACATGAATCCTTAATGCGTGTCTTCAACAGAGTCAATGTCAGAATGTATTTAATTCCCCAAAATAACTCCTCGTAAATCTTTTTTGAATGAATTTGTTTATTCTTTAGAGTATGAACCATTCCTTATAAACACCAGTTAATCTATTTTGCATTGTATAACTTCGTTTTTACAGTTTTTTTTTGTTAATATTCCACATGGGTGTTTTATTAATGGGAATATTGTCTGAGTTTCACGTGAAGGCCCTGTGCCACCGCCCCAACCTCTGTTCCCTGAAACTTCCAGTTCTGACGGCATGGCATCAATGTGCAATTCCCTCATGCTTGGGGCGTTTTAAGTATTCTCATACCACCCAAATACCGACAGCATCCATTGTGGAGCATTCTGACCCCAGCACCACCTCTTTTTTTTTTTTGTCCCCCTTCTTTTCCTATTAATTTCAGATGTTACCAGTTTTGGTCACATCAAACCTTCCCAACACTCCAGAATAGATCAGACATTATTTCCCCTGTCAAGCTGCCTGGACGTTTCCCTGTCAAACTCCGCTCGCGAATGAGCTGGTTTGGTTCCTGCCAGTCTGTTGGCGATGTTTATTTGGGGGGAAGGGGGATGATAAGCCTGACAGCTGGTCCCCATGGAGTCTTTGTCATCTGATTTAGGCCTCCCTGCATTTGTTAAGATACCCTTTTATCTGTCCATATAAATAATGCAATGGCAGATTCTTTTATTTTTCCACCAATCTGCATGCAGTCGTGGAGACAAAGCTGCCCCCAAATTGCAAGCAAGCTCCTCTAAAAAGGCTTTGGAGATTAACACCAGTTACTTCTAGTTCTAGGGGCTTTATTCTTCTTCTTGTCTCGTGCTGCCAAGAGTTCTGCTTGTTCATAATGAACCATCTCCATCCCCTTTGTTTCTCCATAAAACGCTCAGTTTTGATGCCAGGACTCTTTGGGGGCAGGTTGGGGGTGAAGAACCGTTTAAACATATATACCATTGGGTCATTTAGTTAGACACCCTATGAGTGCTTATTCGTGATGTTAATCACTGACATTTAACTATTTCTGGAAAAAAATTTTTTTATAGGTACGAGTGATCCCTATGTCAAATTCAAGTTAGATGGGAGGACATTATACAAAAGCAAAGTTGTCTACAGAAACCTCAACCCAACATGGAATGAGTCCTTCTCCTTTCCTGTATACAATTTGGAGAAGAGACTTTCTATCAAGGTGAGCTGTGGGACAAGTAAATGTGTTACATTTACTTGTCAATTGTACTTTTACAATTTTTATTTTACTTTTACAGTTTATTCAAAGAGAAAATTTAGAAGACCATGGATGAACAGTTCTACGTGATGATACTGGCATAGCAAAAATCCGCTTAACTTATTTGCCTTTACTTATATGTGCAAACATAAATACTTGTGCATGTATTTGAACGCTGTGATTTTCATGAATAGGTGGCAGAACACTGAGTCTGACAATTGTTTAAAATGAATGCAGGTGTATGACCGGGACTTGACCACAGATGACTTTATGGGTTCTAGCAGTGTTTTACTGAGCGACCTCTCCCTAGACAGGTGATTATAGCTCTACCTTTACAAGGGATATTGCTTTTTATCCATGTTTTAAACCAAGTGTAGTAATATGACATCAATCCAAGTTTCATGGATTCAAGTTAACTCAAGCCCAACTGTTTCATTTCCACAATGTTGAGTTTGTAACCGTTTGTCTCAATTTCTCTCACACAATGACATTAACGAGAGAAAGCATTAACCTTGTTTCAGAACCTATGAGAAAGTTCTACCCCTGGATGATCCCAACAGTCTGGAGAATGAAATGGGTGTGATAATGCTTGACCTGTGTTTGTCTGCAACAACCGAGGAAAGCCAAATATATTCAGTAAGGGCAATTTTTGCTTTTTATCTTGAAAAGAAGCATATTTTACTGAAAATTAACTGATACACAAAGTTGTCTGAATTAATCATTATAATTAACTAATGATTTTAAATGAAAATGTTCTCATTTTATTCCACATCATCCTGGAGTAGAAATGCACACCCAAAAGAAAATGGAACGCTAAGGTGAGACTTTTATTGAATGGGGACGTTGTTAACTTTCATTACAGTGCATATGTGTGCTGCCCGTGTGCTATTAGTTAGTACTTGTCATACACCCCGGTTTAAAGCTATTAAAATCAAATTGGATGGATGGTTCAATGTATTATTTCTTTAAAAGAAATCAAAAGAAATGCAGTGTAATGTTCAGAATTCCTAAATATGTTTTTCCAAAAAGATTCCTCTCACGCTAAGCATTACTGTCATGCTACTACCAACGAAGGAAAAATATTTTTGCATTTCCATAATTTTGCAGCAATGTCATTGCATTTGCACAAAGGTTGTGGAAAATACTTAAACTAAAGCTGAAATTGTGGATGGCTGACATTAGCCTTACTCTAGCATACACTTTAAACCAAATCTATATATTTTTCCCAAACAAAAATACTGTGCTGTGCAATATAGTGCCAACACATTTAGAACTATCAAAAATATTGATAATTTAATTATTCTTAATCACATATCCAAGCCAAAACCAATTCAATAAAATACTGTGTAAAATTGTATTTTTTTATTTCAGCACAAGGTGGCAGTAGATAATCAGAACTTAATTAGATAAAAAAATGAAAGTTCATATTCAAATAAAAATAATTAAAAAGTGAAATAATATTTTTTGTTCGGCTTTTATGCTTTTAAAATTCTCTGCTTAGTAGTTCTGTAAGAATGTAATTAATATATTTTATTTAGTAGTTAGTATATTAAATACACCGACAACATTTGATCTATGAAAGAGTACTGTTGATACAAATGACATGACAAACTGACATGGTCTCTGCATTTTAATTAAGAGCAATGAATGCAACTCATATAGGTCAAAATTAGAGGCAGTTAACTGCTCTATCAATTAAATCTCTATTCATTATCCTCACTAATATGTTATATAGAAATGTACCCCGACTTCTCTGCAGACCAACTACAGGGTGAATCAAAAGTATATTTTAATTTCTCTAGACATTGAAAAGATAATTTTAACGGATGTACACATGCAGAAAACTCACAGAAATAACAGCTCACTATTGTTCAGAAGAGTTGATACTGAAGAGAATGAATGAGCTACCCTGGTAGCTACACTCAAATCAAAAATTTAGGCAACCCATCATATGTAACCTAATCGTATATAATAAAATGGTATTTTATACCATTTTCTTTTTTTGCAAGTATCTTATTTCTTCTACTCATAAAAAGAGAAACGCTATAAAATACAGTTATGCAAAGTGCAATTAGCTGGTGGCCAAAGTTTTGATTTGGTCTCAGTCTCAGTCCAACTCCCATGCATATATAATTGATTTACAGTATAATTATCCATGCGATGTTGAGTGGCAACTGTTCTCTGTACAACTTGGTTAGTTTATTTCTGGGGGATGTGATTGTGTGGGAGTAGGTGATTTCAACGTTTAAACATAGTTTTTTGTTTTTTTTCTTTCCCCAATGGGATAGTAAAAAAAAAAAATCTTGATAATTCCCAGGCATCACAAGCGATAATCCAGATGTCAGGATGTAATATCACAGCTGTTGATGGCCAGCGCTGAAGTACCGGCCAAATGGGCCCCCATTGTAGCTCAATCTTCTCATCCCATGCTGTTTCACCATATGGAAGCAATCCCAGCCTCCTTTTATAACCAAGAATATGCGCTTTTTAGGGGCCTCTGGCTACTAAGTGGAACTGTTTTATTGGCCAGAAAGATAGAAGCAAATCCAAGGTAAACACTTCGGATGACATGGCTTGGATGGACCTCTCCATTCTGTTATCATTTTTTTAAGGGTGGATATTTATGTCATGTTAGTGCAGGTCTTTTTGGGTTTCTTTGATCTCCAGTGGACCAGACTCCCATGTTTCTGTTTCCTAATGGGAGGTGGAAATGGCGAAGTGGAAGACTGTGTTCTCGGCTCGCTCGCTTTTTGAAGCCATAATTTTGTAGCAGTGCAGCGCAAAATGAAAGAGGTCAGGGCAGACCACAGGCCCCGGATCTTAATTTATTCCATTTCATCTGATGTGGTGTGCATTACTATACTGTAAACATTTGAATGTGTTTTCACAGCATAAATCTTCTTCTGTTGCTACGCCGTGACGGGGGAATCCTTTCTGTAGAGAAACCATGTTGGTAGCCATTTGAATACATACCTTAGCACAACTCAAAAGTGGTTACACTCGCTGCTCCTTGGGAAGGAAATTGATCCTGCTTCCTCTGTATGACTTTTGAGGATGGGCAGACTCCCCATTCGCGTCTTTTGTTTTTGTGTGTGGCGGCGGTCGGCTGTGATGTCTTAACACGTTCCAAAGGGGAGGCATCGCGGCTGGCTGATTCCCTCCTTTCGCATGCTGAGATCAGGCGAACGTGAAGCCACTGACCCTCACAGTCACCCTCTTTTCTCCGTCTCTTCTCCAGCTGGGCTTGGCGATGCAGAGCCGATTGCTGTCCGAGGCGGTCAACAAAAGTCGGCTGTGGAGCGGAGTGGTGGGGGTCACGTTGGTGGAGGGGCAGGACCTGCCCGAAGACAGCCAGGGGGAGGTCTTTGTGCGCTTTAGACTGGGCGACCAGAAGTACAAAAGCAAGGTAACCTCTACTCTGCATGCCAATCCTTCAAAAAGGATTTAAGCACATGCCGTTTAGCTGCGTGTCTCAGTTTTTGTACTCTTGACTGGGAATGGCCTGTGCCGCTCATTAGACTGGGCATTAAAACAACAACCTCCTTATGCTTATGTTGTTGGATCGTTCTGCACTCATTATGATTTACATACCCAGCATGCCCTACTCATCCACAAAACTTCAGGGTGTCTCGGCTTGTCCCAGTAATTCTAAAGTGGTTATCTAGCGTACTGTGTCATATGTTTGCCAAATGATAGCTTTGTTTGAGCCTGTTTGTTTGTTTAACAAAGCTAATTCTAATTAGGTTTGTCAATGTGCACAATACCAGAATGGGGATAGAGGCGCACACAACTCCCCATCCTCCCACCCCTACCTCCACTCTCTGAAGACCAAATGTGATTGTCATGCTGTTTCTCCTCAGACTTACATTGCAATAAACACAAAATTGCTCATGTACTTGAGCTCTGACAAATCCATCTTTTTTTTTTTTGTTCTTCCAGAGTCTTTGCAAAAAGGCCAAACCACAGTGGAGAGAGATGTTTGAATTTAACCAGTTTAAAGATGGGCCTGACACTCTTGAGGTGGAGGTTTGGACTAAGGAAGGCAGGAGATATGAAGAATGTTTAGGAGTGTGAGTTTAATCTTTTGTGATCTTTTTAATATGTCAGACACAATTAAATGCAAGTGAACCCTTTGTGTGTTGGTACCTGATATTTGTATGCATTTATGTTAATGTGAGATAGGTCTGTAGTTGAACATTTCTGAAACCATTTGACCTCCTCCCAGTAGTCAGAGTTTTACTCCCTAGGAGAGTAATGTCCAGTTTTGTGTATGATTTCTGTATGCAGGTGTAAGGTTGACATCTCTGGAGTGCCAGTCAACCAGCCGCAGCTCTACACACAGGTCCTGGACCAGGGCAAAGGCAGGGTGGTGTTCTTGATAACCCTCAGCTCCTGCAGTGGGGTCTCCATCTCTGACCTGTGTGCTCCCCCACTGGAGGATCCCAACATGATTCAGCACATACTGGACACATACGTCAGTAGCTCCCCCTTGACCAATCTTTTTGTGACTGCAAGTCTCACCCTTTCATAATGAAACCTGACTGACATTTATCCCTGTTTAGTGTCTGAAGAACACCTTTAAAAACCTGAGAGACATCGGCTTCCTACAGGTCAAGGTCATCAGGGCTACAGAGGTCCTGGCAGCTGATAGGAATGGTAACATATCTCTGTTATTTTGCAAATCAATTTTGACTCATTTAAAAGGACAAATAAAAATCTAATTTTTGTTTTACTCTTTGCAGGAAAGAGTGATCCTTACTGTGTATTAGAGTTGGGAAATGACAGACTACAAACTCACACCGTCTACAAAAACCGAAATCCAGAGTGGAATAAAGTCTTTACCTTGTCAGTGAGAGAGTCTATTATTTCATGGTTGTTATCAATGTTATTTGAATTGTGCTTATGCTTTTTATACAGTTAATGTATGCCTTTCCATCATATAATACAATTTTAGTCAACCGTTTTTGTTATTTTCTAGCCCAATCAAAGACATTCATGATGTCCTGGAAGTGACTGTTCTGGATGAAGATGGAGATAAACCACCTGACTTTCTTGGAAAGGTGGCCATCCCTTTGCTTTCAGTAAGTATTTATTCTTTTGTTTAAACAATACTTTTGTCCAAAGTTGGAAAAAATGGATTTGTCTGAAAAAGTTAGTATGGGATTATTTGTGTTCAAGCAGCAAAGCTAATGGAGACCTATTGTTTTTGTCAGTTTGTCTTCTTCATCTTGTGAAATTTGCAAAAATCGCAATAACTTCTACACTCATTGATGCTTCTGGATTTGCAGGGTTGTGTAGAGCAGCGTTTCACAAACTATGGGCCGCGGACCGGCGCCGGTCCGTGGTAATGTTACTGCCGGTCCGCAAAGCCCTGGGGTCTCATTTATAAAACAGTGCGCAGAATTAACTTGAAAATGTTGCGTACGAACGAAACACGATTTATAAAACGGTGCGCGTGCACATCCCACGCTGGTTTTCTTTTATAAATCACAATCTACTCGAAATTTAGTGTACATGTGCAAGCGTCTTGTCCTACCCAATTAACGCACATAATTGCCCCTAAATGGTTACTGAAACGCCCCGAATTAATACTAAAATCAATACTGACTACATGACTGCAATAACGGCAAATCCCAACAGAAGGTTATTTGGCAATGATTTCAAATTCAGCCAATGCACTCCTTTTATAGGTTTCTTTATATAATTGTTGTTATATAAGCATAGGCCCTTCATAATAATAATAATAATAATAATAATAGTTATTGTAATAATAATTAAACAATGCTACTAATTATAATTATTATTATTTTTAGTAGTAATATTGTTATAAGAATTATATTTATTATTACTATTATTGTTATAATTATTATTATTATAACAACAATAACATCTATCTATCTATCATCGGGGCATCTGTGTTGGGGGGTTTTGGTGCATAGGCCTACAGGGCCTTGCAACCCCCAAAGCCTGACATGACTGGGCCCCAGGACAAAGAAGTTTGAGAAAGGCTGGTGTAAAGGTGGTGTAAAGGCTGGTGTTCCACAACCTCACAGTAAACATGGAAACCCTGACCACATGGTGGCGCTATAAAATACAAACTTTAGTGACTCTAAAATCACCAAACCTTAAGTCTTATACAGCTTAAACAAAGTAGCATCAAGGAATCATAATGCCTTTAAATGACAAAATTTTACTCATTAAACGGCTATAAAACCAAAACCATTAAACCAAACCACAACTCACTTGGCATGTCAGGTTTATGACTGCCATTACTCTCTAATAATGAGTGGTGCCCATTGACCACATGGTGGCGCTATAGCAAACGTTTAAGAAATCCAAACTTTAATTGCACAGTCCTCATGGACCGCTTGACCGAGAATCACCAAACCAAGGCTCAGAGGTCCATCAGATCATGAGGAAAAAAAACACCCTATGGGACTCTAGTACACCATGAAGGATTTTGCCATTTTCTGCAATTTGTAATTAAAAAAAAAATACATCTCACTATTGACACCAAATGTTGTACTCTTTTATACCTACATAAATTGTGAAGTAAACTTTTACATATCCGAAGATGACCAGATTGCAGCTTTATCAATATAATTTTACATAAATATGATTTAAAATTATTAACAGCTCTGTTAACGTTCAATTACAGTGAGCTCTTGTTAATTTTTACATGGGTTCTGATGCAATTCGGCCTCTTTATGTTGATCAGTAAGAGCGAATATATTGGGTAGAGTTAATTGTGACACTGTCTTTTCTTTCAAAACTGTAGGTGCAGAACGGACAAAAGATCTCATACATGCTGAAAAAGAAAGACTTAAGATGTCCATCTAAAGGGACCATATCGCTGGAGCTTGATGTTTTCTTTAACCCAGTGAGTATCAATTTTCCTCTAGTAATTAAGGTGCGTAAACGATTGCAATTACAAACTGATGCGTCCTCTCCGTGGCTGCCATCTGTGGTGCTTTTAAAGAGGCAGAAATGGTGTGAACATAGCCCACGTCCTGGAACAGATGGTCTGAAGATTAACCAATCAAATTGCTCAAGTCAATAACTGCTGTTCTATCTGCATCTCTGGCAATGGGGATCTATTAATTTAATCTGGATCTGAAACAACAGGGTCTAACGTGTTTTCATGCTTTGACATATATAGTTCTATATTCTGTAGTTTTTAAAATGTGATCTGTTCCAATAGGAAGTTTAACATGGTAATGCATTCTAATTGTGCATTCAATGCCAGCATTGAGAATGAGCACACGTTAGGAAATTTTTAATATTTCAATGAAAATGCATTTATTGTAATAATCATTTCTATTTTAAAACATGAATAAATTAATTCCTTGTTGAGGAATACTTAAACTTTTTTCCCCCTTTAGGTTAGAGCAAGCCTCAGGACTTTAAAACCAAGAGAGGCTAAATTAACTGAGGACACTCCAAAGTTTTGCAAAAAGGTTTGTTTGTAAATAAGAATTATTATTATTATTTTTTAATTTAGCTTCTTACCGGTGACAGTGGCAAATATGTCACCCTGCTCTGTGTTGATACTTTTGTTTACTGGAAATTGACATTAATTAATTGAACATTATAAATTTCATATAACATTGATTAATCAACCATTTTTGCTTGACTGCCTGTTCTGTTTTCCTGTTATTTTCCATCAGATCTTAGCCAAGAATGTGTATCGTGTTAGGAAGATTACCAAAGCAGCCCTGCATATGTTACAGTACATTAAAAGCTGCTTTCAATGGGAAAGCACAAAAAGGAGTGCAACAGCTTTCTTGGTAAGTAATTCTTCCATCTTAATACGTTTGTGTCACCATTTTTGACAGGTAGAGTGTCTGCTCAGAAGCTGTGTTAACGTGGCATGCTTTTTAAACTGTCCCTTCTGAATAATGGGATTTAGAGTTAAGTTTCATCCCTGCCATATTATCCCTTTCAATTTGCTCACTGTTCCATGTTGTATCTGTGACAAAGGACAAAATCCTTTGCTCAATTTTAGTTGCTGCTCCAGAATATTGTTTCAAAGAGCCTAAAGAGTATATTAGGCCAAGGCCTTTAGGCCTAGCTCTAGTTACTGCTCACTGGCACTCTACTTCTAAAACGCTGAGCTATTCTATGGATTTAACAGGGTGCATTTATAACTGTAAATAATTGGATTACTTTCTTTTTTGTTCTCTGAATGCTGTAGGAGGGAGCTTTCCCTCATGATTTCCGTATCAAGTAACTGTTTTCTGAACGTGCTACTGGTATTACTGCGGTATACTTTATGTGGCGTCTCTATGGAGCTTACAAAAGAGCATTGGTGATCAAATGCCCTCGGTGTCCTGAGAGAGCTGAATTAATCTGTAACAGACCCTGTCCATTCTCTTCACAAGGTATATCTGATAATTAAAAACAATAGAAAATCTCCATTGGCTTGAATATTGGGAGGGGTGGGGCTGGGAGTGTTGGCCAGGAACCGGTCGCAGACACAGTGCTGAATATTTTTTTACGGATGCTTCCTGTGTGCCCAGTTTCTAGTCTCCGCGCATCTCAGATCTGTTTTCCTTTATTATTCCTGTTCAGTGATCCCTTGTGAACCCCCCTCGGGTGGTGTGCTCGCTCAGTGTATCCCAGCCGGCTACCCAGACAGACAGACAGGCAGGCGGTCTCGCCCTCTCCTGGCCCCTGCCTATAATTAGATCTTCTGCCGATGACAGTAGCAGGGCAGATTCAGCTTTTGTTTTAAGATCCCCGAATCCTTGGTTTTTAAAAGAAAAAACCCCACCTCTGCTTGTGTTGCTGAGGGAATTGCCCAAGGCTCTTAGTTGAGATAAATGGCATTATTTTGAGTTCTGATAAAAAAATCCTTCACTTATAGCTTTTGAATGCATTTTATGGTTGTATTTTAAAACCATAGCTTAGTTTTTAAAATAATGCCAAAAATCTTGGGGTGCTCATGAATTCCCGGAGGCCCTCTCGGAAATTCTATATTATTTGTCATAAAAAAATCAAAAAAAATCTGACAAATCAAATTATCCTGTACTTCACCTTTTATTTGAAGCGTTACTGCTGCTTTGAAAAAATGTATTGGGTTTTATGATGCTGAAACCTGCTCGCAAATATTTTTTGCTTTAAGTGGAATTTGATCGTAAGGAACGCATGAAATTAAATTCTATACAGTGGGTATGCGCATTAACCAAGGGATTACTGTTAGACAGGTGGACACACATACTTGTCTGGCTCCCACCCTGCCCCAGCGGAGAGTCCTGGTTGCTCTCATCTCCTGCCAGTGTATGAGATGAAATGCGTTCTGGTCGCATGCTGCTTTATTTAGCTGCTTCTATCGTGAAGAAAACAGTTCTCAAATGATTAAATGTTAAATTCCAGGGTAATCATCGTGCGTATGTCTTTTCCTAGAGGAAATTATTGACTGGTCAAAATTCCTTTTTGGCTTTGCAATGCTGTGCAGAAAAGAGAGTGCCACACCGTTATTTTTAGAGATAGAGCTCTCTCCCAGTCTGCCATCTGTGGAGATGGTATGCATCTCTCAGAAATGAGGCGTGCTTCCCGATCGGAAGGCATTGGAGATGCGTACAGACTTTTCGGACCAGAGAACACCAGGGGTAGTGAAGACGGTTTCAAACAACGGCTCTCTAAAAAACTATTTTTGAGACCTTGTTGTGATTACCTGTTTCAATCAGTTCAGAGCTGCTATCATACCAAGCATTGCTCAGTGTTGTATGGGAAGCTGTCGTTTCAGGTCCCACTGAGGCTGTATGTGGATAAACGTCAAACAAACCAAGAAACAAAAAAGTTACAAGTTTGTCGTTTGAGATAATTTATTTCTGCTGGTACTGCAGTGCTCCCGGGAACGTTGCGTTACATTATGTATTTGTCTTAACGGATGACCTAATTTGTTTTAATAGCTGGTGCCGTAAGACTAGTTTGTGTATACAATTAAATTTGCACTGGATACATGCTGGCAGAGTAGTCCTGTATAAGGGTACAAGAGCAGTCCATCAAAATCTCCAATAAATGCAAGCTTAAGTCTCAGGTTTTCTGTGTCAAAACTAAGAATTATATCTCATTTTAAAGCAATGATTAATAGTGGTTGTTTTACAATCTGGAATGCCACGTTGTATAGTCTTGGTTCAGACAGATGATCAGAATGTTCAGAATGATTTCTAAGTAAAGGACATATGTGGACTATGCAGGGGGGGTAACAGAATCAAATGTTTAAATTGAGATTCTATGCTGTGTGACCTTCCTTTCAGTGTGATCCATGTTTATCATATAAGTCTTAAAGTTGGGAGTCACCAAATTAGGTTGCATTAACGAAACCTCAAAGCAACTACTATAGTGCACAATAAAAACAAAACTGAGATTTTTATTGCTTGTTTATACTACAGTAATGAGCCTTGGACCATGCATCTAAAGCCTGACAACTGCATAATTTGTCAGAGAGAAAGAGAGAGCGTGACAGTTGAAAGCCTAATAAAATACTGCCCTTTTTAAATGTGGCAATTTACTGAGACTGTGCTGCACCAGTACTGTATACTTAGCTGCAGCTTCTCACTGGGGTCAAATAAAGTTCTTACCTGCACGGAGCATTGCAGCCTGTAGATGGCGCTGAAGCACTGCTGAACAGAGCAAAATGAGGCGACAAGGTGAATGTTCTCAGTGCTGTCTTTGGACTGGGGGGATGTTTCTGATTAACGTTGCAGAAGTGAAATCTCCATTCTGTGAAGAAAAAAAAAATTAGAGTGTGAGATAATGTTCTTTTTCATGTGAAAAGATTCTGAGCAGGCAAAGTTCCATTGCAGCAGGAATGAGTCCTGCAGCATATGGGTTACTTTGAAGGATTTAATACAATTTCCATAAAAAAAGTAATTTACACATGAAAGAAGATTTTGAGCTATGCCATTATTAGCAATTTTTGGAATACTTTAAGCGTTTAAGAAGAATTAGTAAAGCGATAAGTTGCCAATCAGGATTCTGGATTATAAACAGCGTGCACATTTTAACCATTTCCTTTTTTTACACCATCAGGCAGCAGCCGATTTAGACATCATTTGACAGTCTATGAAACACTGATCACATCACAGACAATAAAGATGACACTCGATGCATGTTTGATGCTGTGCAGCTGTAAACGCAGTTGGCAGCTCTGGCACTTCTCAGGCTGACAGAATCACATCTCCGCAGATGAGAGCAGAAGGAAGCCCCTGGAGATCACCAGCGAGGTGGCTCTGTATTTGCATCTAAAGCTCTATCAGTCGATTGCCGTGAGTCCGATACATTGGGAGATGTGCGCTAAATATCGTCAGCGCTATTGTTATGATGAATAGTACGGCGTCACATCTTGCTTAGCAATTTGCAAGCGCAATAACGGTAGATGTATGTACCGCATTGCAGTATGGCTGGCAGGATGTGTGAAGGGAACTCGCTGCCCACATGCTTATGAAATTACTCGTTCACTCAAAGGATTTCTTTTATTTAAGTCAACTCATTGCGGAAAAGACAATTGGATCATTTGGAAAAGCACTGCTGCAGTCCTGAGCAGATAATTTTCTAACTGTGAGAGTTTCCATGTGTGAGTGGTGCATGGGCTGGAACTTATTCTGAGTAGTAACACTTTTTTTTTTTTTTTGGTTTTGCTGAATAGTATATGGCCAGGAATATCACCAGTAAAATACAGTCCTTTTTTGTTGAGAGGCATTTTAGGTTTTATTTATTTTATATTACTACAGCATTATTCTCGGGTTATTCATAGTTAGAGTAATGTATCTGGAAAATGCATATGTCGGTGGAGACAGAATTAGACGTATCTTGGGTATCACGTTATGTGTGATGTTTCATCTTCATGTCCTTTATTATTTACATAAATATGTGCTTAGGTCTTTGTAAGCATTTTGAGTTTAACCGTATTGTAAGGACCACTTCCAAGACATTGGACATTTCCCCACGGGAACCAGTGCTTGTGACGTGGCCGCCCTTGTGAGTGCTGGTGAACAGGCTGTGCCCTGGTGCCCTGGAGCAGTAATGTGTCTGTGCACAGGACCATAATGACAGGGAGAAACCATGCAGCAAAGGAGGGGGGGGGGGGGGGGTCGCACGTCTGATATGTGGCCCTGGAGGTCGTCCAGTGCTGGAGCTCCCGACACGGAGGTTGGAAAAAAAAAAAACTTGCACAGGACTGGGGTCTCCACCACTGACAGGCACGGGAGAATCTATCTGACTGCCTGCCCTTTGGCCGGCGGCGTGACAGCATCTCCTTTGCCTCTAGAGGCAGCTTTCATCCTCTCAGAGTTTTTTTCTGAAGGAGACAACACGCAAGGTTTAAGGAGAAAGATGCATTTTTAGTTTTTACTTCTAATCTAGAGAAACCAAATCAATACAGTTTTAAGCCCAATACTTTTTTGTAAAATTCAATGAGAAATGAAGGAAATTATTTTACATGCTTTTAAAATGGTTCATTATAATATATATAACATGGTGCATTGTCCTGCTGGAAGTACCTACCTAACAGAAACCGAGAGTCGTCGGGCCAGGCAATGTTTTACACGTAATTATCCATTGTCGGTGATTGAGTACCCACCGGTGTGGACGTCTGCTGCAATAGTGTTTGTCGCACCATTCTCGGCACTTTGGTGCGTAAAAAGACCAGGAGGGCGGCTGTTTCAGAGATACTGATACCATCGTGCTTGGCACCGACAATCATACCACGCTTAAAGTACCACGGCCAATTGACACACACTCTGTAGGAGCGATCCATTTTCGTGATTTGGGTGGTGTGCCTAATAAACTGGCCATTGAGCGTTTACAGATGTGTAAATAATATAGAAAAAATATATTAGTCCTTCAGGAAATCTGCTGAAAGTTCTGCGATTGTTTTCTGTGGAATTCTGTGGCAGTGAGTATGATCAGAAAAAAAGAAAAGAGAAAAAAAAGGTACTAGATTAAGCCTAAACCTACCAAAATTATATATATATATATATATATATATATAATTTAGCAGAACGTGGTGTGTTACTATGACCCAACCGGTTATTGGTCATGGTACAGTAATTGTTTGAGCTTCTTTCTCTCCTGTTGATAAAATTTGAGTGAAGAGTTTGGAATATTTATTCCATGTGAGCTTTAGGTAGCTCACCTGCCCACACAATTTACCTGCTCTGCACAAAAAAATCTCATCTGGCCTTCACTCTGCTGTCACTCACCGAAAGCCTGTCTCCGTGAAAGCGTTAACTGTCTGAGCCCGCGACAAAATACATTTCTTATTGCTTTGCAAGTGTAACTCCTTCAAACCACCTCCTTGCTAGTGCAGTGTTTCCATTCTTGCCTCCAGGCCCCAGTCAAACATTTCCAAGCTGGGCATGTACAGGAGAAAGGCTGTGACACGCATTTCAGCTGCTGAGGATCCTTCAGTTTCATATGATTGTCCATTTTTTTTTTTTTAAATGGAAAAAGCCTTTTTTGAATAATACTGCCACTCTCCGTGTCACCTGAGGGGGAAATAATCTGAATCAGAGCGAAGATTACGCAAGACATCTCCTCTATTTTGGCGTGGTTTGATTTTTGTTTCCCCGCTGGAAAGTCTGAAGTTACCCTCGTTAAACTTGCTTAGTTCTGTTCGCGTAATCTTCCGACACCAGGCTGGCACAGGATGGATTTTTCCTTCACTGATCACCGCGAGGCTTACATGCTTTGGCTCCTTATCCACGCTAGCTGTCCCTCCAGGCAGATTTACCAGGCCAGCTCAAACGCCTGCCAAAAACAGCTCACGTATTTAGTCCTTCATGGACATAGACTATTTCCGACTTATGAAATATGTAAATCGAACGGGACATTGAGAGCTTATAGCCTTTACCAGTCCTCATATATTTATCTTATTTAATTATGTTGTTTATGACAGTAATTGTGCAATTTACAAACTGCAAAATAGCAGTTCCTTATCAATTCTAGGTTACGGTTGTCTTAAAGTAAAAGTGTAATTTTTTTTTCCAGGTAATTTTTTCACACATTTCATATATTTTAAAATATTTTTTTTTGCAATAAGTGTGAAGGACAGTCCTTATTAACTCTAGAACATAATTTTATTAAAATTCTTCTGTGTTGCTCCAAACAGCACATATATTATACCTGCAGTTTCCTATTGTAAGAAAATATAATAAAATTAAAAAAAAAACACGCAGATGTTCACAACTTTGATAAATCTTTTTCATGCATATATTTCGTGGCCTCTTAGTCAGACCACCAGCAATAACAGACGCATGAAAGCTCAGAACTACAATAAGGAAAAAGCTCTTCTCTGCTGTATTTTAATGCATGAAAATACAATTTTACCAAGTGAATACCTTAACACGTCTTCTTGTACTCAGCATTGGTTTTGCAGCGACTAAATGTTCATGTGTAAGAATATAATTCCATGCGAATCAAACTCCTTGAATTCATATTATGCCACGTTATATTTTATTATAATTCTATTTATTATTATAAATTACTTATAACATAGCAATGGATACTCCAGACGTTTCTGCTTTTTTTAAGCAGCTGTAATCAAATTGATACTCCATTTACTGCTTTAATGCTAACAGGATTTTTCACAATTTGCTAATTAATAAAATTTGTAATTTTGATAAAATAGTTGCCTCTTAGATCAGAATTAAGTAATTTAAGTTTTAAGAAAAATAGAAAACGTATATTCTCAGATGGTCTTATTGGCGTAACGGAAGCAGCCCTACAGTCTTAGCCACCGGCACGAATCCCAGTAGCCACAAGTTCCTCCAAGCCACCAATCTCCCAATCATTAGTATTCAAATACTAAAGGCATTTCACCAGTAGCCAAGAGCATTCCACCCTTCACCTCTAGTGTCTCAGCCACACTTTCATTTTCATAAAAATGGGAATCAAATAATTTGACTTTACTGATTGAGCCTATTTGTAGTCCTGTTGACATAAATTTAAAATTGTTGTCACTTCATTCTTAACCCCACAATAACTTTTTTAAAGGTTTGTTGACCATATTATAAACATTATTCTTCAGCGACCTTATTCTAAACCTTAGTAATAGATACCTGCCATCATATTATACATGGCCGAGGAAATTCAATCTCAGTTACCTGCTTTACTGTTCTTGATTAAATGATACCAGTAAATATATTCGTTTATGTTCATTGACACTCAGTTTTCGGTCTTGCTCTGCACGTACATACATTCTCTCACATACATTTTTCTCACTTCAGTCATTACTTCAAGTCAGTAATTACTAATCACTGCCCACTGTTATGTATACTAGTTTAAAAATAAATAAATAAAACGCTTTCATTTTTATGCTTCTTTTTCTGACACAATTTATTAGATAAAAAATATGTTTTTTCCTATCTATATTCCATTCCCGTAATTGTGTCTGTAAAAATTATAATAATAATAATAATCACAGCCACGTTGACTCTCTGTTCAGTAATAAAATACTGCAATGCACTTCACTAGTCTGAAGTGGAGCACCCTCTTCTGAGTAATTAAATCTGCATTACTTTCAATATAAATTTACAATTAAGCCTGCACTTTCTTCTGCCTTCCTTTAATCGCTCACTCTCTCTGCTAATGGAACATAAACCATTTAGCAGGGAATTGGTTACATCTCCATTTCACAAACCTACTGGAAACGCGAGAAGACGATGAGAAGTATACCTTTGCACATTAATGAGGACTGTCAGGCATATTTTATGGAGTATGGGCTTATAGGAGAAATGGAATGGCGATCCTGGGTGACCGTGGTTTTGTTTTTATTAGCATGTAAAAACATGCAAATCCTCCGCACACGGACTGATGCTACTTTGAGTAATTTGGGAGGTTTTTGGCAGGTTCTGCTCATCGCCCTATTAGGCGCACAATTTAGGCACAACAATTGATATTTCTCAGTGCTTTAATCTGTACTCCAAGCCATATGCAGTTAGCAGAATTTGCATTATTGGGCGATTATGAATACCTGTGACAGATTCTCTCTGCCGGCTCCCTGGGTGGAAATGAATTGCCTTCCTATTTTAACTCGCACAGGGAGATAGAGACCAGGCAATTATATTTTAGTGGTTAATGTAACAGCTTTTGCACGAGGGCAGCAGGGTCAACGCTCCAGCTGCGCTGAAGTCAGTTTTCCGGGCATGTTTAAAAGGAATACTCTGGAGACGACGGTCTACCTGTCCACATGCCTGCTGCTGGGTGCCTCTGGGAAGGGGAGAACATCCATTGAGGATTACCACCAGGGAATCCAAGTGTATACATAAAATAGAAGTTATTTACAACTGAGGAATCTGTGTGAGTCTACTTCTACAAATGATATATAACCATGTGGTATGTTTTATTTATCTTGCTTTTGGAAGATGCAACCTAATATGAATAAATTCTTAATGTTATCTCAGTTCTCAAGAAGAATACAGCTTTGGGCTTTCATTATACACACACACACAAACACACACACACACACACCCCTATTAATTTTTTTAAACATATTTGTATGTTATTTGTTCATGGTTTTTAGGTGTCATTGTGGAGGTGGCCCAAAGAGCTTTCTTGGTAGCTTTATTTTTTTATTTAGCAGACTTGTTTCCGATAGACATGTACAAATCAAACCTGAGTACCAACATTGAGCACTTGAATTGAAAAGCCCTTTTTGTAATTGTTTGGCTGTTTCATGTCATGTTTAATGGTTAGTTAATAAGTCTGTATAGAAACTCTCCTAAGCTATCCTCAACAACAATCTTTTACATTTATGCGTGATCAGGTTGGCACTAAATTAGTTTAAATATTATTTTTCAATAATTCACTGCAGCACAATTGAGTGAGATTTGCATTGTGATTCATCTTATTTCTATGGGAGGTCTTGTCCATATTACTTCATTGATTGAAGGAAAAGTTACAGATGCTCCTATAGTGACCATATGTACACAGTCACCCCCTATGCCCAGACAAATCTTTTAGGAATGCCCTTAGACATATACTCACATCCTGACGAGAAAGAAAGACTGTGTTAAAATCCGACTTGCATACAGCAATTGGCACTACTGCAACAGCAACACGTGTACATGAGGTACCAAATGTAAAAGTGTGACTTTTTTCCATTCCAATTTCTCCAGATTTAATAAATACCTGTTTTATAACATCCAGATTTATCTGGATATATCTGGAATTTTACCGACACTTATAATAAAAATGTGCACCATTATTTAGCAATCGCATCCACTAAGCATATTTGAATGTACATCCCAACATGATCATGTGAAAAATATTTAATATATATTGGTATTTTATGAGGGTAGTACAGCCCCAGATGTGTCATAAGCCTCATGTGTATCCAACGGCATGTTGTTTTAGATCTTCGTGGCCACAGTTTGGTACTGTGAGTTCTACATGCTGCCATTCGTCCTCCTTCTACTCCTTGTGTGGAACTACATTCGAGTCAGCTCCGGGAAGGTCAGCAACAATAACGACCTAGTGAGTACCACACGCTTTTAACAGGCCGGCCAGCATCTGCTTGCCCACAGAATTGTCCGGGGGCTAGACTGATGACAGCTCCCTCTGCCAGGCTCTCGGAGTGAGTCAGACAAGTCAATTACCAATCACTGCTTCTCATATTAGCTGCTTTGTTACCACGATAGCTGTAGTTAGCATTAAGGTAACAACAGGAACATCCCAGTACAGGAAAAAAATGTGGAGTTCTGTATTAGTGAGAACGACAAATCAACTTTCACATTGCATATTAATTTCACACAAATTATATATAATACTGTGGTATGTAACACACATAAAACCAAAAAACAGATCATGTGTAAAAATATTTTTTTTTTTTGTCAGATCTCACTTTGTTCCTAATAAACCTCATGGCCAGGGTTTCAAATGCATCTCTGTCTTTGAATAGCATTACCCTATCGGTGCGATTCTGTTACAACAGACAGCACTGAATCGGTTCTGAGGTTAAAACCCTGATCAACCTGAATATCCTGTCTTTTGGCACAAAAAACCCCCAAAAAAACCTTTTTACAGTTTTTCAGCATTAGAAATTATTGTATTGATGCAACCACACCAAATTAAACACCTTTTTTCAGTTGTACAAATTATTGTATTATTTGAGTAAATTCTCTTCTACTATTCTCTATTTCTTTATGACAAACTCACCAATTATTCCCAATGTTACATACAGGATACCATGGACTTGGGAGAAGATGAAGATGAGGACGAGAGGGTAATTTAATTACTTTCCAGCGAGTGTTAAAGTGACTTTTACAATTAGTAAATCAATGGAGTGTTATAGAATACAAAAACATTAGATGGCACACAGACAAGCACTTCCTCATGCACTTTTTCCCTCTTTCAATGTGTGTTCACAAATATATTTGTGTAGGAGTTTCTGTGTATATATCACTGGATAAAAACTGAATATGTCAATTTCATGAATATTTACCCTTTGTGGAAGCTCCATTGGCAGCAAAACTAAAAGTATTTTGGTACATCTCTATCAACTTTGCACACTGGCATGGTGGAACTTTCGTCCATTCTTCATGGCACAGTGGTTCAAGCTCTGTTAAGGTGTTTGGGGATCATTGATAGACAGAAATTTTCATGACACAGATTTTCTATCAGATTAAAATGAGGAATTAAACTGAGCCACTCCAGTGTAACTTTGGCCTTTATGTTGGGTCATTGTTTTACTGAATGTTGAAAATGTGTCCCCGTTTTAGGTCCTTTGATAAGCTTGTTAGACCCTTATGATAAGTCCCATCCCAAGAACATGATGCCATTAGACATTACCATACTTAACTGCAGGGTGGTTGTTGTTTAGGTGATGTTTGGGTGTTGTGCCAGTGGGTTAACTGAGGAATGTCTTCTAAGCCATGGGGAGGACCTGTGATTCTTAACTATAAAGAGATCAATGTGTACAGTTGTGGTGAACATGGGCAACTTACTTGTGCTGTGATTTTATAAATGATTGTCAGAGGATGGTCTTCATGCTAACCATCCCTCAAATAACAAGCTATTGTGCATGCATTATGGTACATATGCAAGGCCGCATGTTTAACCTTTGTTGCATCACAAATAAAATGATGTTAAAAACACACAAAATAACCCCCTGATTCCTTGATTAAATTAGTAGGTAAGAATGTATATAAGTAAAAAAAAAAGTAGTCGTTAGTAAAAAAAAAAAAAAAAAAAAATATTAAATAAATAAATATAAATATATAAAAAAAATTTTTTTTTTAAAAACGAAAAAAAAAAAAAAAAATTTAATAAAAAAAGCAGACATTATATCTAAGAATACTCTTCCTCCCACAGAGACTGTTTAGAAATCATATCTGTCGAAAGAGGCTTCACTTTGGCCTGAGCTATAAATCTTCTGCTTAAACATTGTGTTTAATTGTTACAAAATGAGAAAATATCCCCAGATTCCTATCCCCAAGCACAACAGAAGATAAAATAAACTCCAGTTCCCCTTAGCCCCTAATTGACATGGCTGAGTCCATGGGAGTGTAGCTCCTCTTCTTGGATTGTTTATAGGATTGCTGACTGCCAAACGGAGGGCTGGTTACTGTCATACTTTACATTAGTACTACATTATTCATTTGTTCAGCAGATGTCCCTATCCAGAGCTGCTCACATTTGGATACAGTTTTAAAACAAGATGCAGACACTTTTCTTGGAATGTTCCTTTCTCAAGGGTAGTCACAGCTGTCACACCTAAGATTTGAACATGCAACCTAGTGCTGACAAACCAAACAGCTTGACTACTTGACTACTTCTCAACTGGGTTATGAACCCAGATATATACAGCTCAGACACCCACAGATATATGGGTATTTGACATACACTGTACTGCTTCAGTTACTACAATGACCAGCAAAAAAATCAATAAAATAAAAATTCCCCAGTTATTTTAACGACTTATAATTTTTTTTTAAATAAAAAACGACGAGTATAATAATGTTACACAACTGTGAATACAGCTTTAAAGTAGAACTTCTGAAACTCAGTCAGTCAGTTTCAAGAAGGGAAAGGGTTTTAAAACATTTTATAAAAACTGAAAAGTAATGTGCAAAAGCCTCAAACTGTGTGTGTGCTCTTTGAAGAAGCGCTTTAATCCTCCTCAAGGACAGCACAATTAGGGTAATTTCCTGCAGCAAAATGGCTCCCCAGTAACCCTGAGAGCTGTCGGCAGGGTGGATGGTACCTTCCTCCAGCAGGGTGGTTTAGGTGCTCCCTCACAAGCTCTACTGAGGAAATGTCAGTTATTAATATTAGCCAGGGCTGCCTGCCATTGTTTTCTTGACCCAAAATGTCTGTACATTGCCATGATAAAAGCGAGATAATTTCTAATGCTTTAGTGGTGTCAGAAAACAAAAAAAAACTTAAAAAAAACTTTGACTTCCTTTGCTGTTTAATCCAATTTATTTATTATTTTTAAGAATAGTATCTAAGAACTCGTGCCAGAATAAATAAAAAAAGTCTTGATTTTAATTATTTTGAAATGAGTCACTCGACAAACTTACAACCTATTTAACATTGAATATTCATATTTTATGTTAGAAGCTTAAATTAATGAAATGCTAAACTATCTTTTATGCTGCATTTGATTACGACCAACTGCATTCACAATTCCTGTGAAGGCAGACTTACTAGTTATCTTTGTACTGCTGATCAAATCTATTCACTATTATAGAACCTTAAAAGGCTGCATTTATAATTTTACCTTCTGTAAAATGTTCTCATACAGGTTCTGATCAGAAGTCATTAATTACAACTGTAGTTTGTCCCCCAAACAAGCCATCCCCTTTTCTTCTAAGGGAAGCTGTTGTCTGTTTAGTTTTCGAGGGGAAATTAAACATTTTTCAAGGAACTCAGAAAGGAATACACAAAGATTAAAATCATCAAATGATTACGGCGTGATTTATTGCAGGAGCTACTAAAAGATGAAAATCTTTAAAGCAGTAAGGAGATGAAATAGTAATCCTGAAAGCTTCTTGATGCAGGAGCCAAAATTCTCGTTTTGGTCTTCATTGACATGGAAGCTCCATGATGTTTTTTTTTTTTCTGAAGCAATTGACTGTATGTTTATACCTACAACAGATAAATTCTTATTTTTTCAAACCCCTTTTCTCTTATCCCTGTTTTAGTTTTTAATAAAACTCAACGGCTCCAAAAACTTTCATGCTAGAACGTGTTTTTTTTTTTTAGAAGACAAGGACTGCAGTGATGTGGGAAAGGTTTATTCTTTTAATTGTTGTGTCGGAGAAAGCATTTGATGCGAGAAGTCTGGCTGCTCTTTTTGGCTGGCTCTGCTGTAATACAGTTCCCATGGGCTTGCTGATTAGGTCTTGATAAAGGGCTCTGTCTGGACACTGTCTGGGTTGTTTTTAGCGGCATTATACACACATATTTGGGGTTCTAATGACAAAGACCATCGGATGGTTTTCCTCCACTTTTCTCTCTCACTCTTCCTCTCTTGTAATCTTATTTCATTATTTCCTCCTTTTGATGTGATGATTCTCTCAGTACCCTTTAGCATGCATTATTTGTTACATATCAAACTCCGTCCCTCCCTCTGGAGATCAGCATCAGGAAGTTCCATCACTGTTTGCCCTGATTCAGGAAATTCCTGGTGAATCATATCTCTTTGGTTGTTGGATTATCTTGGGAAAATATTTTTTTCCATATACAACATTACTATTTATCTTTGAAAAGCGCCAGGGACCCAAACAGTCCTTGTTCACTTTGTGTGATATGCGCTTAAATCTTGTCTTGCTCTGTAAATGGCTGTCCACCGTAAGGGTGTCTGCCAGAAAAAATAAAAATAAAATATGAGCAAGGATTCTCACAGCTATGCCACACTTCGTAATGTAATGTGTTACATTATAACCACTTTTACTGTGCATGCATAATCAGTTGAACTGCATTAAAATGATACTCACAAAAATAGATAGATAGGCATTTGTCTAATTTTCGTTCTGTTCTGTTAAATAACACATACGTTAGATACAATAGTCAGTGGCTCCAGTTATAATCCTCTTCTGTTCCAAGTGATGAGCACAGCTAAATTAACACCATTACAATTAGCCCACCATACCTGGCATTCTTGCAATTGTGCATTGCCACTCTGATCTCCCGGTCACGATCAGCTAATGACATGAGCTGGTTTTGAGCTGGGAAACTCCTACTTACCTGCTAATGTTTTCCCATTTATCTGGTTTCTTCCACTGGTTTCTGTCATCTTCTTTCCACAATTCTTATACTGTCTTTTTTTTTTTTAGGATTCTGACAGAAGAGGACTAATGGAAAAATATCACATGGTCCAAGAAACCCTCGTCACTGTTCAGACAATTTTGGAAGAAATTGCTTGTCTTGGGGAAAGGATCAAGAAGTAACAGCAACATTATTATTATTATTTTTTTATTTCATTATATTATTTCAGTATAATTAATAAGAGTAATGTATGTATTTCTAAAAACCTAATTTAATCAATCTGATTTTCCTTCTCAGCACATTCAACTGGTCCGTTCCATTCCTGTCCAGTCTTGCCTGTCTTTTTCTGGTTTTGGGAACTGTTGTAGTTTACTTCATCCCGCTACGCTACATTGTTTTAATATGGGGTAAGGTCACAAACAACCATATGTGTTTGTATATGTAATAACGTAACATTTAACGTGATTGAATTTGCTTGACAAATGGTTTTATCGTACATACCTTACAGTTTAATATGTTTAGATTGAAGTACCTGTAGTACTTTAGTACTGAAGCAAGTCAGGCAATCCGTTGCTTAAAATTTGATTTATTTAAAGCTTAGCTGTGTTGTGAAAATGTTTTCCAGTGGACAGATTACGATAATAATGCAGAGTATCATGAAAACATGAAAATCATTTGCTGACTGTATATATCTACCTGTAACGGCCAACTTTGACTAGGGAAAACAAAGAAACTGCCACAATACATTGCTTTGCACGTCTTGCCTGAAGCATGATTGGTGCTTGAGGTCTTGGGTGCCCGCTGGATCATAACTAACTAAGATGGCATTCATCTTGCTTTACTTTAAGGTCTGTGTAGTACTTTCTGACTCTGTTTTGGTATCAGTGCAGTATTATGGACAAAACATCCATCTTTAAACGGTTGTTAAGGCCCTAACAAAAATAATATCAAAAATATTAAAAAGAAAATCTAGAGAAGTACAACAAAGGAATGCTAAAATGTGCTTTGAGAAAAGTTTGCAGTTTTGACACAGCAGTTTTGTGTGCCCCTGGTTTATTTTAATGTGAAAAAGCCAGCATTACAGTGGTCAGCGGGAAGGAGATTATTCTTCTCCTCCACTCTTTTTCCCACAGTACCAAGCTACAGCAGTTCTGCAGATCCCAGCGCCTCTAGCCCAATCAATATCCAAATGGTACCAAACAATACTGCTGAACTTTCACCTACATCCCCAGTTTACTATCAGCTGTGTGGTTACAGGGCAAGCCTTTCAAGTTGCGTGCACACATCCAGCGCTAATAGGTTCCTCACACTCAACTGTCATAATCTGAAGCAGAAGCGGACAAAGGCTGTAAATATTTTTATATGTGTGGGTCTATAACAGTGGGGCATGAAAAGCAGCTAATTGCCTCTAAATGTAGCATGGGGCTTTATGCAATAAAAACCTGGATAAAAACGATATTTGGAAGGAAAAAAAATAAAAAATTGAAGGACTTGGATATTCAATGGGTGTGCTGGGGGAGTTGAGAGGCGGGTTTCCGTGTCATGTGTTCTGGATGGTTTAATACTCTTTAGTACGTAAACTGATTAAATGTTAGGTCATACTTCTCTGTGTGGTGAACTCCAATGTATAAGATTTTTAGAGAGAAATCATGTTTGGTTCCCCAATACCTCTACATACATGTTATTTTCTTTATTATTACCTGACTTTACTATAAATATATTTCTTTGGGATCATATTGTTCATGCAAAGAGCTATGGTGAACATGTAGGTTTAACTTTGGGTTGCTTTATTTATTAAATTATATATATATATATTATAGGAATCAACAAATTTACTAAGAAGCTGCGCAGCCCACATTCCATTGACAGCAGTGAAGTACTTGATTTCCTCAAGCGGGTCCCTTCCGATGTCCAAAAGGTAAGCAATTCCACATAGAATTTCCCTAGAATATAATAAATATTATCTTTGCTTTTTTTGATTGCTAATTGGTTCATATCTTAAAAGCACACAGGCTTAATTATTTAGCAGTGAGGCTCATTCAGTGTATTGACTGTATAGATTATACAGATATGAGTCCTCTGACGCATTCTCCGTCTAATGTAAACTGTAATGTGTGAATGCGACCGGCCCGAAAGCACTCTACGGATGATGTCTACAGAAAATCTTCCACCTTGGCGTTAGACAGAGCTTGAAACGTGTCCCAGTCACATTCGTTCTGAGAAGTCGAACGAGAGCGCAAGGTTTTCTGGTCAAAGCCTGTGCTTTGAATATTTCACATCCAATTATCTAAGGACCTGAGCTCATATGATCTTTTTCCTCTGTTAGAATTCTTTCCAAGTTCAGAAAGTTCTCAGCAAAATGAGCCCAAGTTCAGTATCATAAACAGTCTGGCCTGGAAAATTCTTCGCTTTGCCTCTAATCTCCCTGCCCCAGCAAAATAGTTCTTCTACAAACGGTCAACTTTCTTTTACTTCTGCAGTCAAATAATATTTAATTCTTCTTTACAGAACTAAAGTCATGGCATAAGTCCTGTAGCCCATGCAGCAAGGTACCATACAGATTACAAAGCAACCCATAACATCAGTTTCTGATCTTTTTTGCTGAAGGGAGTTTTCTTTTTTAAATACAGCTAACAGTCACCTTTTATTTCTATTTTTATCTAGTCAAAATAATAGGGTGCAAATGTTCTACCTTTTATAAAATACTGCTTGATTGTATGTAATCATAAGAACGAATAGAGAAAAAAAGCAGTTGCCATGTACTATAATATTTAAATGTTTATATTTAATAGTTTTATTCAAAAGCCTGGATGTAAAAAAAACACAGCTTTCCTTCCTTTGATGAATGGCTGATGCTTCCGCGTTTACAAAATGATTCATTACTGGTGGGCCCTTCTCAGTGCCTCCAGACTGGCTCTTCTCAGGGGAACCATTAAAGAGCGCTCTATGAGCTCGGATTACCTGCCGCTGATCGCACTCATGTTTGTTTTTCCAGGTGCAGTACAGCGAACTGAAAACCTCCAGCAGCCAAAGTCCGGCCAAGAGGAAGAGGTTTGCTCCATAGACAGCGGGATGAAAGGCTCCGCTCTACAGTTAAACACTCCATTTCATGTTAAAGCGTCCCCCACTGAAAGCTCTTCCTTCCATTTCATTGATACCTTCCTGACCATACCTGGTGAACTTGGGGCTGGCTTGGAACAGCAGTTCACCACTTGTCAATAAATGTACGGAAGCCCAAATACAGTGACTGTTGGTCCAGGGTGCAAATGAAACAGTTGCTTGTTGTTTGACCCTTACCACCATTTACAGATGACTTTAGCATTCATTGTCTAAGGTTTGTAAATTATATTTTGCACCAAGTTACTTGTGGCAAGGCTAACGTGATCAATGCATCTGCTTATAAATTGTTTTTCTTATAATTGAAGCATTATATGAAATAATGAAGACTTTTACTTAAAAAACATAATAACATCCTTAATACAGATAGTGTATGGGGGTGTTGGAGACAATATGACATGAAT
>JAOYSI010000002.1:949748-960388 GCA_025775065.1 Hiodon alosoides | reverse complement strand
AGGGCACGGTGCCTCCACTGGTGAGTAGGACCTGTCCTGTTCAGAAAGGGCACGGTGCCTCCACTGGTGAGTAGGACCTGTCCTGTTCAGGTGCAGCCCTGAAGAAGCCTGTGACACAGGCGCAGCAGACTCACAATTACAGATCACATGAGATTTCATCGTGGAGGTGCTGAGCGTTGCACTATGGAGAGATGGGAATAGGGCTCTTTTGTCAGAAAACGTGTGAGAAAGAACATTTTGTCCCCACAAAAGGGTGACACTTGAGTTCTGCCTTAGTGTGCGAATGTCTTCACCCTCTTTCCCCTGCCAAAGCAGAACAAAAAAAACAAACAAACCCATAAATATCTCCTGTCAGGATATATGTGTAATTTCAAGGTGAGGCCTGTGAATGTTGGCCCTGTCAGGATACTTCAGCTTGCTCCCGTCAACAGCAAACCCAGCACTTCAGAATATCTGCTGCTCCCACTGCTGGTATAAAACTCTCTTCATGATGCATCCAGACCAGTTTCTTCCAAGACTGCACACTGCAGATAGGAATGTCTGTGAGGCCCAGGTGGTTAAACAGTCAATTATTCACATTGAAATTTCTCTCTAATTATTGTAATTAGGGGCCTGACCGCAGTCAGCACCTGAGGTTTCTGACGAGTCCTGGCCATAAATCACAGTGTCTCACAAATAGCAAAAATGTATTCAGACCCGCGAGCAGCTTTCTCGTACATCACCGCCCGTTCTTCAGAGAAGCCAAGGATTGGTTTGGTAAAAGGTAACCTGGGGGTTACCTCGGAGGCTCCTCACGCCAAGCACCGCTTTCAGGAGAGGTCACTCCCGGGTTTATTATCAAATCAGGAAGATGAATGAAAGCGGGGTCGTAAAACACGCGGGCCTTGGTAAGTGTGACCTTCTGTCTTGAGGTCAACTCAGAACTAAATACATACAATTATGTCGAAAGTATTTTGGATGCCTGGGGATCGGATCAAAATGAGAATAACTCTCTCTTCCCCTCATATTTTAATTGAAAACGCAATGTCGCAGACATTGGTAGAAGGAGACCAACTTGGAGCGGCGACAGAGCACGTGCCCTGCGGACAGCCTTTCATTAGGTCATAATGGTGTTAAATTAATCACGTCCAACTGTGACAGAGGGAGACTACGGCTTATCAGAAGGCCCGACCGTGAGGCAGATAATATCTCTCTGCCCTTGTGCGGGCCTGCCCACCTTCCCCGTGCGTGTGTATTAAGACAGTCCGGCCTTGTCTAAGACTGTCCCACAGGAGGGAGACTGACAAGTTACATAGTGAGCAGAGCAGACGTGTCCCAGTACATTCCCAGTACACTCCCACGTGTCCCAGTACATTCCCAGTACATTCCCAGATCTCCCAGCTCCACACTCAGGGATCCACTGCTCCTTCTACACGCGGTCTAAACCACGTCCAGACAACAGTGAGGTGTAGTGGAAGCTGTGCGCTCGTAGGATAGTCCCGGTAAATGTCCAATTATAGTAAGTGGTGCGTCTCGCAAATTAGTAGGATCCAGGATTAATTGTGTTATTGGATTGACTGTCAAACATATGGAGAAAGCTGTGCTGTGGAAGGTTAAGTACCCTCACAATACTTCTGAAGGCAGGGGCTTTACAACCTCGCCGGTGAGGTAATCTTTTGTCCCACGTTCACACAGAAACCCCACACTCTGTTCTCCTCACTGCATAGAGCGTACACCCTCAGTCCCAATGAAAGTCTGTATGTCAAATATTGTCTTATGAAGAAAAAAAAAATGTATGAAGTTGTACGGTATCATGTCATAAGCAATTTTAAGAAATAATATTTAGTCTTATTATTGTGGAATTTGAACTGGATGCCCTCCTAAACCCAAAACTGCCATTCTAATTCCCGGTACTACTATGGTTTAAGAAGAATCCTGGATTGGGTGCTAACAGGGAGGGAAGGTTCCAGTCTAGTGGCAAGTAAAGGAAACTGGCCTTTATAACAGTGCCATCTTCTCTTCTTATTTTTGGGTGAGAGCAGTCAGAGGAGGATGAAATGGATTTGGTGAGTTTGGAGAAGTGCCTGGAAAAAAAATAAATGGATGAAAATGCATCACCATTCACTTGCAATAAAAGCGCAGACGCGAAACAATGCCCAGAGGATAAAATCAGGGCTTGGGCTGGAAGGTTGGACCTCTTTAACTTTTTATGCTCTATTATGGGGTCTTAAAGACGAAGCTGAAAGGCAGGAACTCCAAAGGATCTCCAGCTCTGGCACTGATTCTTATCTGCTGTCTCACCACGCATGCTGTGAGTCTGCTGTGAACCTGCTGGCATTTTTGGGGAATGTCAGTCACTCCACTGCTGTTGTGTATGCTTGTGATCACTTGAATACAAATGTCAATGTTTGCCTTGAACCAGAACCAGCACCTATGCGTAATGGGTAATCACAAATCGTGGGTTCTCTGTAAAAGGGAGAAGTCATTTTATTGGCTGTCAGAGAGGTCCGCTGTTAAGGGATTAACAAAAACAGAATGGTCCCCAGACTGATGGGTTCAAATAAGGCAGAATCCTTGAAGACCTCAATAATGGTTAATTTCTGTTTTGTTTTGTTTTTTAATCGGGAAAGCCAGTTTACTTCAGGTTGAAATTTTCTCTAGCTTTTCTCAGTCTTCACTTTATCATGTAACACTGTATTGTTGAAAAGCTGTTGAAACAAATACTGATGCAAATTGTATTTTAAAGAAACAAATGTGTTTTATCTTTATAAAATAATCCTACACTACAGAAAACTTCATTTATGCTTCACCCACAAAGAAACACCACAAAGTACTTTTATTTCCCCTTTTTTTTTGCTTAATTTCTGTTAAACAAAGCAGATGACCTCATCGGAGATGATGTCATCCACAGAAACTCTGGCCTGAATGATTTCATCTGGTAAAGAATAGCAAACCACAGTGCAAAATGAGCATAGAAATGGAAAGAGTAGGTACTGTTCACGAAAAGTGAAATATATGAAAGATCTGGGTGAAAATATAGGATGTGAAGGCGGCAGAAGATGTTTCTACAAAGATCTAGAAGTTTATTTATCAGCAGTAAAATATTTTGACATCCTAATTGGTAAATATAACTATAACGATTGTATTCGTATTGTACACATTTGGGTTCATAAATTAGATAGGATATTCAAACAATGCAAACATTTTATAGGGCGTATAATTACTATTTCTGAGTTGAGGATAAGATGTTGGACTCTTGGTAGCACGCTTGGAGGCTTGCTGACTTCAACAAATATTTAACCACATAAATGGATTTAGTGCAAGACGGCTAGCGATGTCCCCTTGAACAGGAATGCCCACTCAGTTAAACAAAGACAAAGGAAATCTACGTGGGTCTGGAGGCACTGATCTTTTTAATCTTTTACCGTGGGGCATATTTGAAGCGCGGCTCAGACCAGAAGCTGAAAAGAATTTCTCAGCATTGTACTCAGGTTTGATGGCAATGCATACGATTAGAGAGAACGGTTAAAGAGAACGATTAGAGAGAACGATTAAAGAGAACGATTAAAGATGCAGGCACGCTACTGTATGTAGCACACACTCAATTACTCTTAGGGAAAAAATCCTTGTGGACAAATTTAAGTATCTTCACCTTTCAGGGGTTTTATTTAAATTTTTTTTAACGGAAACATGTTTATTTTAATGATATTCTATGAAGTGATTATTCCAATTTGCGAACGACGGTTTCTTGCTTGTGGGTGTGGCTGGTTCAAAGCTGTGACTGATCGCGCGACTGCATGCCGCTGTGGGTATCCCCCTTCCGTGGGCAGAAAGACACTCTCGCACTTAGGGTCTGTGGCTCCTTTGCGTGTAATCGGTGATTAACAACGAAATCTGCTTCTTGGAAACGGCCTTGTCTTGGCAGCGTGCACATGCTGTAAAAAGTTTTAAAAGCATTCGTTTGAAAGCCTTGCGTGGTTTCATGGTGCATTTTCAATACTTTCTTATTAAAATCCCGAAAAACTACTGAGGGGAATTACATTCCTTTCTAAATGCTCTTTAGTGACAAATTAGCTCTTATAAATTACAAGAACTCACCACCTATGAAACTGCCTATATATAAATGTATACATGTGCACGCACTCATCGCCATTGTCTGCAGAAAAAACCAACAACGGTATCATAATTCATCCCATTTGAGTGTGAAAACTTGATTGTATCTTTCTTATTTCTATTCCAGCTGCAAGATTAGCATCGAAATTGCTACACAAATCACATTAATTTTGGCGTTTAATGGAAAGATAATTTACATAAGAAAATGTATTTTTAAATTAACAAATAAAATTTATGCATATATTACTTTTTATTTTTTTTAACTTTTGGTTGCTTTTATCTTTATTCCAAAAATCTGAAAAAGTGATATATCGCAATTCTGACTAGAAGACATTTTCTGACGAAGCTAGATTTCCATCCTGTGGCAAAAGAGAGGATCGCAGTTGCAATTTTGTAGTTAATAAATTGTGTCATTCATATCATAAATCGAATAAAATATACAGTAATAATCTTCATGTAAGGAAGGTTTCTATTTGAATGGATTGTTTTAGTATAAAAGTAATCAATGAATTAATATTTAACCTTATAATAACAATTAACTACAATAACAATTAACAAATAACAAAATGACCATAAAAAAAATTACACATGCCAATTTGATAAAACAGTATACATTGCCAATCGCAAGTACCCCCCGACCCCTCCGTGGAAGTGTTTCTCTGAGCTTATCTAGGTCTGTCATAGAAAATGAGGTAAATACTCTAAATACAGTACTGTGAAAAACACATTTGTATTATATTCTGCAGTTTTGCATATTTTTTAACTCAGTGTTATCGGATCTTCCACCAACGCCTAATGTAAGATAAAGGGGACCCTGAGTGAAGAAATAACACACAAAGAAAGTTATGCAACACCCATAGTCCCCGTGTGAAGACGGGGGAAATCAACAGGAGTCTAAACCACCTGTATCAGCAATAACTCGTGACCAAATGTTCCAATAGTGGTTAGTCTCTCACAGAGGCGTGGAGGAATTCCGCGTCTTTCCCTCAATGCAGAACTCGATGACGTTTATGGGTTTTTGAACGCGACGTGCCTGTTTCAGGTCCAGCCACAACATCTCATCAGTGAGGTTTAGGTCTGGACTTTGATTGGGTCCGTTACAGAATTCGAAACCACTCTCATGTAGAAAAGCTGTGCTTCATCTCCAACGGCAGATAGACTGACATCCTCTTCTGGGATTATCTGATACAGATCAGCATTCATGATTCCTTCAGTGATGGAAAGGCGTTCAGGTTGCTTGACCGTTGGTATGAGGCTCTTACTGGAGATGTTTTTGCACGAGGGCCCACTTTTAATTCATCTGCCCATAGAACAATGGTCCAGAATCAGAATTCCTGTCTGCCATGAATCCCATTTTTGTCCAGTGACTCTGATGGTGGAGTAATGAACACTGAACACTGTAATCTGACATGGTCAAGGCAAGGTTGGCCTTCAGATCCCTGGATGTTGTTCAAGGATATTTTTTGACTTACTGGATGATTTACTCTTGGAGAGATTTTGGCAGGACGGCCACTCCTGGGAAGACTTACTCCATTTGGACTCACTCAGACTCCCTCTTGATAGGACACTATTTCAACCCACAAAAAAGATCCGGCCAAATGTGGAAAAATGAGCAAAACTGCAGAAGATCCGACAGAGGACACTTTTTCACAGTACTGTATATAACGAAGACTTAAATAATTAAATTTTTCTCATATTCAGAGTGTTTTGTAGATCAAAGGGGGGAAAAACGAACTAACCAATTTAACCCAACAAACTGTGGAATATTTCTAATTGGCGCCGTATATGCAGAAGGCTAAACTCTTAAGAGCCAAAGGGTACTACAGCAGTATGTAATCCTGGGATTTGAACCTGCAACCTCCTGGACGTCCCTTATCCACAATACTACCTATATACTTTTATAAATGGCATACTACATAGCACAATTCCTCATGCACCATGTAATACCCAAAACTTTACATTCATCCCAACCTTTGGATATTAGTTTGTCATTTTGTTCCTGGAAATACACTGTAGATTATGGCTATTCAGTCACGTTAAGGTGCTTTTCTGATTGGCTGTTTTCTGGCTCTCATTTGCAGAACACCCACAGGATAAGCAGCTCCCAGTCCACCCAGCCATTGGCTACCCCTGTGGTGTCTGTCACCACACCCAGCCTACCGCCTCAAGGCCTGGTCTACTCTGCCATGCCCACTACCTACAACCAAGGTGAGCCTCTCACTACTCTTTTCAGCCGGAGCACTGTCTGCTGTTGTGTTTTTACTCATGTGAAAGTGGTGCATTGTGGTAAAAGGGTTCTGTTCCCTCCCCCCAGACTATTCTCTGAGCAGCGCGGAGCTCTCCTCCTTACAAGGCTTTGGCTCCCCGGGGGGGCTCTCACTGGGCTCTGTATCTGCATGGCAACAGCACCAGTTAGGCCAGGCTGCTCTCAGTTCGCTGGTGTGAGTAACTCCAGACATACCTCACCACATGCACTTACAGCGGGGCTGCTAATTGCACGTTATCCCTCTCGACGGGGAAGCTCGATCTCACTCCCGCTCTCGCTGGTTCTTCTCTGCAGGGGCGGTAACCACTTACCTCAGGGTTCCAACCTCTCCATCATCACCAACCAGAATGTCAACATCAAATCGGAGCCCATCTCCCCGCCCCGCGAGCGCATGACCTCGTCGGGCTTCCCGAGGCACCCCGCCTCGCGGCAGGACGTGGGCCGCTCGCCCGTTGACAGCCTGAGCTCGTCCTGCAGTTCCTACGACGGCAGCGACCGCGAGGATCACCGCGCCGACTTCCACTCCCCGCTGGGGCTGGGCAGACCGCCGGCGGGGGGTGAGGACCGGGAAAGCCCCTCTGTCAAACGCATGCGAATGGACGCCTGGGTGACTTAGAGAGACCCACCACAGACCCCTTTATTTGGGTTCAAGTCTGCTTTTTAATATATTACTGTTACTATTATAATATTATTATTTAATTCATTTCATTTTGTTAGTAGAAAAATGGCAGAGGAAACTAAAGGTGTCCTTAAGTACCTGAATTAAGTAGGTTTCATTCATTTAAAAAAGTCAAAATTCATACAGTAGGACTGGATTATGTATTGAAGCAAGTGTTATCAGGTACTTGATGCTAATTTTTCAGTCCAATGTTTTGTCCAAAAATTATATATATATATATATATATATATAACAATATAGATTATTGTAGTCACTGGTCCAGTCTGGCACTTAATTGTGTTTGCTGTTTTTTTTTCTGAAATGTTTGCAAGTTACAAACAATCAAAGGAAGTATAGGTTGGGGTCTCTTGCCTGCGGTGCCCAAGATGGGGCTCACGTTTGGAATTTGGTGACCTCACACCCTGTAACCTTTCTGTTTTTAAATACAGCTTTTATTTGTTACTTCGTTTAAAAAAAAAAAAAAAGAATCTTAGAAACATGGGAGAAATGAAGACAGCGGGAGGTAGCCATGACGATGTTCGGTCAGATGATTGTGGAGGTGGAGGTGGAGTGGGTGGAGAAGGCAGTGGTGTCCACATTGAGAAATGGCCCTGATATCGCCATGCGTCTGTTCACCCTAACCCTAAAAAATGCTTGCGTATCAGGGGGTCTTAAGGGGGGGTCATTGGAATCGGCTACAGTCCTCAAATCGGTATTAAAGGATTAACAGAGCATTAAAGGAAAATTGTTTATTAATTTATAATTGGAAATATGAATGAAAATAAATTATTCTGTATTAATATTGTACCCGCGATATGTACATTGAAACTAAATAAGATTTTAATGGTATATATTTCATCAATGAAAATTCATACCCTGTTGGAAAAACAGAAACCCTGACTAGTTTCAGTAATTTATTATTTATCTAAGCCAAAGCTGTATATTGACTCTTTTGTTGTAGGTTTGGTTTTTATAATTTCTTTCTGAAATGATGTTTAATTTGAATAAGTTTATTATTGCTTTATTATAAACTACAAGAATGACATGCAAGCAAGACCTTGAAACAATAACTAAAGCCATGAATACTTGCTGTTCTGTTTGTAAATTGAAATTTGAGCCAAACGTTACTTTAATGTTTTGTATATAGCAACTTTAATATATATCACCTTTGGTGTAAGTACGTATGTATTGTACCTTCACCAGATTTAAGGAAAAAAAAAAAGTATATTTTTGTGGGTTACCGCCAAGTTTACAAGGCGAAGTCCTTATTAAGTACAATATTCACTGGTTAATATTTACTATTTTGTTAAATATGCTGTACTTTCTTCAAAACTCAATTACTATGTTTAATAACATTTTATTTCTGAAGGTAGTTTCTGGGTTGTTCTCCCTTCATTGATGGTGAATGTCTGTCCTTGAGAAATTGTGATAACAGTGCCGTGTGGTTAAGCGTCACAGTATCTTTTTGTAAAGGAGAATTGTAATACTGAGACAAACACGGTCCCGGGCGATACAGGAATGTTGTCACGTGACACTTGTTAGAAAAACTGAACTGCAGCTGCTGAATACACTGTCTGCTTTAAAACCTAAGGTCACACCTCAGCACAGAATGAGCGCTCCGATTTATTCGAAACAAAACGCACACGCATTACCTGACACTTAAAGCTTAAACGTGAACGTGAAAGGACCCAATGAGTTCACTGATTGGCACATCGTCCATGACATTGACGACCGTGGTTTGTGGTATTGCTCTTTAAATTTGATCAAATGTGAGAAATACGCACCCTCATAATGTCATGCATTGTAGAATTACATAGGTCCTGTTTTCTATGGAACGTTTCAGTATTTGACATTTAAACCTTGCAGGAACTGTTGGGAACTGGAAGGAGCGTTTACGCGCCATATATTGGTCAGCTCCTGCTGAATTCAAGCGAAATGGAACTCCATCTTATATCTTCTATCTGTCATATGCGTTTTGCGTTGCACCCTTGGGTGGTAAAGTGTCCGAGAATTCAGCAGCTATGCTCCAGACTATATACAGATTCTCACGAGGTTGTACTCTTACCAGAGGTTTCCTTTACAGAAGGATTCTTCCCTTGCATTTTTACCCCCTTACTGCCCTCACCTCCCCTGCACAGCTGATAAAAATCTATGCAGTCTCCTGTCCACCCTCCTCCCAAATGCAGTCTCTCTGAACTGTCACTAAATGAGGTTGATGGAGAACACAATCAGGAGAACCGTTATGTCGCGCGTACAATACATACTCACAGGCATGCATATTTAGTTTCAAACACTGCATCCAGCATCATGTGCATTTCAAGAATGTGACTGTTAACCCCTTAAGTGCTAACCCGATTTAGACCTCTGCGGAAGTCGTCAAAGGAAGAACACAAAAGAGATTTTGCGCAGCGCAAAATTGATTTAACTTCTCCCTCTGTTTGTTAAGCTTAATAACCACAGTTACTCTCGCAGACTCCGTGCATGCATTCTGTGCAAAACAATCCAATTGAAAGGATTCTGTTCAAAATCTTTTCAGGCTGCCCACTTAGATTTCTCCATTAACTGTTAACTGGAACTTTTGATCACACCAGCGCATAATAACCTTTTTTTTTTATATATAAAAATATGAATCTTCGCAATCAACTAACTTAGTTTTTGTGATTTCAAATACTTAAAAAAGGAACAATAGCAATAATAACACTTTATCATTTGATAATTTCATCAATAACTAATTGGAAGCGACACAAAAAAAAATCAATAAATGCTCTCGAATGGGAATCAGGGAATTTACATAGTGCTGTACTGTTTAAATAACATCCATGTTCCAAAGAACTGCTTTATAACCGTAAGATGATTTGAAACAATTTGAGAACATCATGCTAACATCTGGATACACTATTCTGACCTAGTACTATTGGTGACCTCCTAAGAATCAATGAAGACTTTAATTCATGTAGACTTTGTCCCTTCTCTGCCAGTCTCTCATACACAGACTATATTGTGTGCACACAATAATATACACACAATATATATATATATATAGTAGTATATATAAAGACAATATATAGGTTGGTAAACACTCCTTGGGTCTGTTTGTTATTTTTGAGGAAGTGAAGATGCATAAAATGTGGAATGTGACAGAAAGGGACATGAAGAAACAGGACAAACTTTTCTAGAAAACTTCACTTTGCTGTGAAAGAGTGCACCGCTTTGCTTTTTTCTGGCTTTTATAGACATAACTGTGTATTTGCTCATTGTTTGTAGTTAATAGTTCACTCAAGAAGCTGTTTCCCGGTTTGGAGGCTCAGACCGTTTGGCGGCACAAGCTGGTCTTTGTTGCCATGAATGAAACTGCTGTTTCAGCAGGATCAAGAGAAATCTTTAAGTTAATCTGCATTTTATTTCCCTGAATGTGTTGTTTGGAAGTCTGATCATACCTGTACAGTTGAGGAGGATCTGTGTTTCCGTGTGGTCGTGGTGGACATCATGGTAGTAGTTTCTATGAAGGTGGTGGACATCTCTGGAGGCATGGCTGTGGTCCTGGCTGAACCTGCCACACTGGGCACATCACCTACCAACCTCACACTGCCATTAATCTTGATGTTAGGGTTGCTCTCAGCAGCC